>CM076584.1:1518894108-1518992496 GCA_034641835.2 Pinus albicaulis
AGGTAATATACGGTTCATAATGCAAACTTTATGCTCGGGCCCAAAATTTTCAGTACTAAGCGAAGTGATTGTTGTATGGCAGGGTATCAAGTTAGGTTTCCTAGCCTTGGGGATGAATTTTATGATACCCTAATTGAATTCATCCACAAGTGATTAAGTTCTTACTAGTCGTTGATATACCCACAAGTATGGCCCAACCAAGTTCTGTGTTGCTTTATAGAACTTATAATAGAATTTGTAAATCCATTAGGCTTTGTCATGAATAAAGAAACAGTCAACCAATATAAAGAAAAATGCATGGTCATGAACACACCTTTTCTCCTCCGTAACCTTCTTCCAGACCTCATCTTAAAATGTTGCATCACTGCTTCTCACTCGATATAAACAATTGAGACAAAAAAAAAAATTTGTAATGATCAATAAATTCTTTCTTAATCACCCCTCTTTGTTTCACCCTCTCATTCTTTCTCCTAGGAGCATATATCTCCTCTCTCGTGCTTTTTTTTCCTTTTGTAAGCTGGGTAGGACTACATCTTCATCATCATTTCCAATACATATCACCCCGATCGGGGCGGGGAATTGAACCGGTGACTTCACATCAAGGAGTGCCTTTACAGAGCACCTGATCACCATCTATCCAAGACCCCATGGACCTCTCTCGTGCTTTTGATTCTTTCTTAATCATCCCTTTTTAATCCCTTTCTCACTCTTTCTATTAGGGACACACATATTCTCTCTAATGATTTTGATTGCCAAGGCCTTAAAAATGACCATAATAGTTCTATCCCCTATCTTAAACAAGTGTTTTCAAGCATAAAGTTATGATTCCCGATCATGCTCAAATTCATTGACCCTCATGAGGTGGAACAACATGGACCAAACCTATTTTTATTCATCAAAATAAATTTGGTGAAGGTACTTAGACATAGTTTGAAATTTTTCTTAAATGCCCCGGTGATGTAAACAAAAAAACTCACGGGGATGCCCTACCTACAAATGCATACTAATCATATCCACCAAAATCATAACCATGGTGAAAATTGGTAGCAATTATTAATTCACCAGGGAGATGCTACCATAAATTTTGTTTGCAGTAGCAATGAAATGTTAAATCTAAGGAAAATAACAAAGCATTGATTAGGCATGAGTCAATTACAACAAATGAAATTTTATTTGCACTGACACATCCTAATTAGACAATTGAAATTTACAAAATCAACTCCACTCTCACAATATAATGGATGGATGATATAATGACTTTTCAATTGATTTGTGTATATTAGTAAAAATATTCTAGAATATTATGTGAAGGTTAAATCCCCACCATCCACATAATAATTATTAATAGTTAAATTAAAGCATATTTTGTTAATTATATATAACAAAAAAAAATGATAGTAATAACAATAAAACCTAGAAAGATGCATGCAATTCTAAATTCCAAAAATAAAATGGGATGAAAAGATACTCAAAATAGAAAAAAAAAACGAAAGCCACCAAAACTAAACCTAAAAAATCCCAATAATAAATCTAAATCTAAGAAATCCCAATTAAACCCTAAAACTGAAACTAAAAATTAAAATTAAACTAAGGCTAGATTAAAACTAAACTAAAGCTAAACTAAACTAAAACTAAACCTAAGAAATGAGCTTTAGTAGGTGGCACGAGAAATGGAGGATGTAAAGATGGGATGACATTTACACACAGAAAGAGAGAAAGCAAGAAATCACGCGAGAGTTTGAATGATATTTGGTGAACCATCAAGCAGGAAGAAGCACCCAAGTTTCATCTCTCTACCTCGCAACCATGGCAGCGGGCACGCAATTAATCTCAGAGAAACCACACATGAAAAAGCTTAGCCGAAGCCACACCTGGAAAAAAGTTGGAGCTCCAAAGAAAAATGGAGAAGAGAGGGATAGACAGGGGAGAGGTAAGATTCACTAGAAGATTCAGAAAGCCTGCAGTTACTAGCTCGCAGGGATTTGCAAGCACATTGGAGATGAATGTAGATTACTCAACTCATACAGTGTTGGAGGCTTCGATGTCACTTTTTTAACAAAGCTCGTGGGTCACAGAAACAAGGTAGGTAGCTTCTTGGTTTCTTTATTTGCTCTGCATATTCTTAGCTTGTTTTGATCTTCACTCGTTCTTGATGATTTCCTTATTTTATGTGCTATGTTTCTTGCTTTCCTTATTTTTTTTCATATCCATTTGTTTTTCTTTCTTCCCGCTCTTGGTTTCTTTATTTTATGTGTTTTTTTTCTTGGTTTGCTTATCTTCTTTGCATATCCATTTGATTTACTTCCTTCCCGCAGCCTATTCGAGGGATTGCTCTTCCTTCTCATTTAGGTGTTGCTACCAAACTCTGATCTGCTGGACAAGACAACAAACTTATGGTATGGGAATGCCATACAGACTAGGTACTCTGAGATTTTATTTACACTCAACTCTTTTATCGCCTATTAATATCTTCATCCAAGATTACCATCTTCTTTCTTAAACAAGGTACATATATTCCTTTACATGGTGTCAGCGAAGTTGGATGCCTCCTTAGTGAAGGCCCTTGGATTTTTGTCGGCGTTCCTAATGCTGTCAAGTTAATTTAACGAGATTAAGCTTAGTATTAGAATTGATTTTTTCAAAGTGATTTTATTCAGGTTGCTAACACGGTGGATTTATATTTCTGGCTTGGAATATTCTCACGTCCACGGAACAATATTTAGATGGCCCCACAGGACAAGTTCATGCCCTTAGTGTCATTAATCAAATGAAATTTCTTTTTGCTAGAACAGAATTGAGTCTCCTAAACTGCCTTGGCTTATGTAGTCATATTTTTTGTGACAAACACCCTGATCTAATCAGAGATGGTCCCAAGGTTACTTGACTCTCCTGCAGTTTTCTAGTTTTCTTTTTTTAAATACATAATGCCAAAAAGAGAATTTCCTTCATATGTACAGACTACACCATTTGACCTGACAATTCCTCACTCATGAGACTTCTTGACACCACCGCATATCCTGACATGGCCAAATATATTTCAGTCCTCTACAAAAATACAGTGGCCAAAGGAATCCAAATTTTGACATTGTTTACTAATAAATGCCTACTGATAATGACATAAAACTGTGGATGTCACCATTTATTTATAAAACTAGCAGATGTTTCATTTTCTGTTGTATACTAAAAGTACACTATTTTATATAATATGGTAATAAAAATGATTATAAGAAGGACAATCCTTCAGCTCAAACCCAATCCTTGACCTATCCATCTGTAACACATTCCCTTAAGGATTATTTCATTATTATGCCTGGTTTTTACAATTGAGAAGTGGATGAGGCCCATGTACTGGCCAATCTGTTCTTGGTGTGCTAGCTTGGCAAGAATAGAGACCTAAAAGCTTAATTTTCCATTAAATACCCACCAATATGACGGTGCAATCTACAAGCCTACACCAAGGAAGGCTAAAGTGACATTTGGGCTAACCCCCAGTAGATTAGGTTGCATGATTAAGTCTTTTTGAACCATAATATATATCTGCTCATATAAGAGCTTTGTAAATTTTTCACAAAGAAGTTCTTTTTAATCATGAAACTTAACACCTAAAGGAAAATTGCCCCTTCACTAGTCTACCATGTCAAATCATCTTACGCAATTCACAAGGATAAAAACAACTAAAATCTAGCATAGAATCAAACCCAATGAGTTGCATATAACAAGGTCCTCTTTCATTCGTCAACCTTACCTTATTTTTTTAACTTTGACAGTGATGAGGATAAATTGGTGGATTTGCATGGTTTCTACTATGGAGGTCACAAGGTAGTGGAAGAATTAATGTTTGGACCAACAGATTCAGTGTTTGAACCAAAATTGGACCCAGAGTTCAATGTACAATTTCAGCAAGGCAGCCATTTTGTCATACTATTATGACACCTAGATTTTTAACTCAAAAATTTTAGACATTTTGTCAGCTAGAATTGGATATATCAATGTACATTTTTTAGCAAGGCAATCCTTATGTCATGTTGTATTTTCCCTTAATGGACAACACCTATACAATATTTTGACACCTATATTTTGAACTCATAAATTTAACACGTTCTGTCAGCTAGAATTGGATATATCAATGTACAATTTTCAGCAAGGCAACTGTTTTTTCATGTTGTATTTTCCCTTACTAGGCAACACCTATACAATATTTTGACATCTAAATCTTGAAATCAGAAAATTAAGGCCTCAACATAAACTATCAATAGTGATATATATATTATTATCATTCTCATGCTATCAATTCCATGCAAAGGGTATCTTTATTTTACTCCAAAATGATTGGAATTTCACAGCCAAATTAAAAAGCTAGCCAAATGAACAAAATAGCGTGCAACCATTTAATGTTAAAAGAAGAGGATTAATGTTAGGGAATACAATCATGTATCTATTATGCGTTCATGTAGAAGGAACATGGAATTATGTAAGGAAAACTATGATCGTTTAGGAGAAACTTTTCCCTCATCAAGAAAGTGAAAAAAAAATCACACAGTATAGTTGTCAGCTCCATCATCTCTATTTCCTTCTTTTTTTCCAAGGAAAAATTCGTAATTTTCATTATGAGAGAAAATTACATGTTGTATCAGCATCATAATCATCTATGCATATATCACAATCACTTACAGTTAGATAGTTCAGTTGTACACAAGTAAACTTGTAAAAATCGTGATGTACAAAAAAAAATATCTACATAATCACATGTGATAACAATAAAAACCAGCCATAGCCTTGCCAAAAATCAGCCAAAAACCGACTGTCTAGTTAGACCGCCCCCTGGCCCTCCATGTCCTCTATGAAGGGTCTATGGAAATACTTATACTCATTTTGTCCATCATGTTCATAATGAACCAATGACCCCACTCTAACTCCGATGCTTCTTTGGATAGTTGATCAACCACTTGGTTCCTTTGCCTGTAAATGTGAGCAACATTAATGGAGTCAAAAAAATATTTTAGTGCCATAACCTCATCCAGCAAAGCTCTAAGAGTATGAACATGAAATTGTGCTTCATTGTTGAACCAATTAATAATAATTTTGGAATCTCCAAATATTTGAATCATGTTGCAACTCTTCTCTTGGGCGAACGTGAGGAGGACTCTAAGACTGTTGAGCTCATCACAGTTGTTTTTCCTTGGGCCTAATCCCATTTTAATCTTATAATAGTGAGATTCAGAGAGACAGAGAATATGTCCCCCTCCACAACCATGGATGTTTAAATCCCCATCGAATTTTTCCTATGGGAAGGAATTATCAATAGCTTCTGGTGTTAGAATTTTTCCCTGTGCTTCGGGCTCGTCGATTGGAATTGTGTGGAAGAGCGTCATGGTGCTACTGATGTGAGGCCAATCTATCACCATGATTTGGAAAATATCTTGATTACACGCTAGTCAGGTGCCCCGGATATCAGGGGGGGAGATTACATTATTTTGGGCAGTATTTCGATTGCCACAGTTTATATTGGGCCTGAAATACAGATTTTCCATGCCAATGATGTGTGATGCCCAAGGAATTTGTGGTAAGGTGCCATATTATATTTCTAGATGGGAATGTTAGGGAAGAGGCGATACACATCCTTGGCTTGATATTTTCAAAGACAACATCTTGAGGGACTGTGGATGGATCGCCCGATGAGGTTGTCTTCCATTGGGTGCAATTGGTGAGTATGCAGCACATGAAATTTTTTTCCTTTGGTGGAGCCTTCAACTTCCAGAGGTGTCTTCATCACCACTGTTTTTTCTTGGGTTCAAGTTCTGCACATAGAGAGACATACCCTTCCTTAGGAGAGTATCTACCCCTCGGAGATAAAGCCAAAAAAAGTTCATCCTCCCTCTCAGTGATAATGATGTTGGTGACACGGAGATCCCTGAGATAATTTTTCCAATTCGGATGAAAAATATCTGGGATGTTGAGATCTTGAGCTGATTTCCAAGCATGAGAGATCCAATAGGAATTAATACTATCAAAAATTTGAGAAATGGTTTGAATTCCAGCATTCATTAAGTGTTGTCTGATGGCGAAAGGTGATAGGTACGCCTGAACACAACCAGACCAAGTATCCACACCAATATTTACATTTTCACCTGAACCAATGCTCCAAGCAAGGCCTTTTTGGAATCGTGATAGCGACTGCATCGAAATGGTACCCCTTCATAATCCAGTATCTGGCATCTAGTAATGTCTTTGAATTGCAGGTTGTAGCTCTCCACCAGACCTTCCCTCCTGTCCAAATGGACTAGAATCCAAGCTACAGAGATGTTTCCAAACTCTAAGTAGGACCTTTCATGTTCCAAATAAATCCATAAGTCTTCTCCTATGAAATGAAGAGCTTCCTCTATCTAGAATTGCAGTGGGAGACCCGGAAATCGCACCCAAATAGGTCATGCTCCCATATTTTCCTTGTCTGGATCGAACAGGGGAGTCCATTGCTTGATCAAAACTATTGTCATTTCTATATGACAATATTTAGTAAGCACCCATTTTTCCATTTCTAGGTGGGGGAAAATTAGGGCAAACCACCCGCTATTCATCGTAAGCACCCCAAGTAGTTGCTCCAAAATGTTTCCCCAAATTTTTGTTGTATATATATCTTGAGCCTAGCATTAGTGTAGTTCCTCCCTCGAACACATCCAACCAAAATTGTTTGCGAGGTTTTCTCCAAATTATCCATACCTATGCCCTCGCCGAAGACCAATTCCCTCTTCTATTCACGACTTTTTGTGCACCTGTGTTTTTTCCTACTAGTCCTATGGGTGGTCCTGTCCTGGATGTGCCCTTCTCCTTCCAGTGTTTCGTCTGAATTGTATGTTCTGATGTCCTTCGGTGGTGGAATATACTGTGTGATGCCTTCAAAGAAACCATATGTTTCCACAAAAGGGGGCTCCCCAAAGTTGGTTTTGTGGGTAATTTAATCCGCTGCGTATTTAATGCCTAACTGCTCGAAACCAAATGAACCTTCCAAGTTATCGCCATTTTCCTCTAAACCTTACATTATCGGACCCAAAACATCCAAGGTAACTTGGGCTTGTTGCTCCCAAAGTTTGAGGACTGACGGCGAGGGGATATAGTACGCTGGTGAGGCCAGTGCTGCCAGGAAAGGTTCCGAATAAACCGCTTCAGCTTCCAGATAGGGTTACTTTGAGGCTATGTCACACAGTTCGGGTTCGAATTCAAGTTCGGAAAAAATCAAGTTAGATTCGAATTTGAATTTTCCTATGAGGTTCAGTATGAGGTTCGACTATACATGTTTTTCAATATATATATAAAGATATATGGCATAAAATAATAAAAAATCAAAATCAATTAATAAATTATAAAACTATGAGTACGAATTTTGATTAGTAAACACACAGGAATTACTTAATCATAATAGGATCTAATTATATCAATGACATTAGTTAATTGTAAACATACACGATACATTATAGTAGTTTGCAAATACAAAAATGAATCGCATAATTTTCAATTTCCAAAATTTAAAAGAAAAAAAAATTCTATAATTTAAATTACTTGTAATCTCTAAAAAACATCACATAATCAAAACATAATTACAATTTAAGCATACAAATTAAAATTTACAATAAAGCTATATTTCAAAACCATGGAGAACATCTTCAAATTTTAAAAAGGAATTCCATAATTTCA
The DNA here is from genome assembly GCA_034641835.2 of Pinus albicaulis. Lineage (NCBI taxonomy): Eukaryota > Viridiplantae > Streptophyta > Pinopsida > Pinales > Pinaceae > Pinus > Pinus albicaulis. Next base: position 1,518,901,798 of record CM076584.1, read on the forward strand.
AGTAGCTATAATCCATAAAATTCTTCTACAGAATTCAAAAACATAGATTATCTATCCTTATGGCCTACTTGCAAGTTGCAACATCATAAAGCTCTAAATCTCTAAACCATCAGAAGCACATGGCCTATTAAAGCCACTAGAATGGTGATCATCACTCTCATCATTTAACTCATCTAGTGAGTCACCATCAATGTTAATATCATCTTCTTCTGGTATGTACTCAAACAACGGCTGAGAGGAACTAGATGCATCTTTGGCCACACTACTCAAAGCAGCCTTCAAATTGTTGCGAACATAAACAAGTTCGTCCAACCTTGTAGACATAATTTATTTCTTTTATTGGATTGAATATGATTAAAGTTGCTCTAGTTCCTTTCAGAAGCAGAAGCACTTGATCCCTAGCATAAAACACGAATTGCAAAACGTTGCAATTCAGGGGTCTCTTATCCATAAAACTGCCACCATCTCCCTGGCGAAACATTAGGCCTATCCTATATAGCACTTGTCCTTGAAAACATTCCCTCCTCTAATCTGTATGCCCGAAGCAGCTCTCTAATTCTCTTGGATTCTTCTAAATCTGGAACCAACCGTTTAATTGCATCATAAAGGCCATTCATGACTTCTGCATCATTTGTTATTTTTATTCCAAAGATTCTAGGATCCAAATAACAAGCCATTGCATGCAAAAGGCTATGCAACATCTTCCATCTTTCATCGATCACCTCCCATATTTCAATGTATTCATTTTCCTCATTATTAAAATATTTTGCAATGGCTTCCTTGGCACGATCAATGCCTTCATAAACAAAGCCCATGGAAGGGGTATCACTATCAACCATGTGAAGCATATCAACAATTGGTTCACATAATTTTAATACCTTTAGAGAATTGTCCCAAAAGTCATTTCCTAAAATCACTTGTTCCAACTCCTTTCCTTTAGCTCCCTTTTAAAGGGCAGAGCTTTCCCAATCATTGTGGCAAAAAACACCTCTTATACTTGATTTTTCTTCAACTAGTCTTTTGAGAGTGATGTAATATGTAGCAAATCTAATTTCACAAGGCCTTAGCATGCTTTACCCTTGTACAAAATCAAAGTGAGTTGATGGTTGAATATAAGTGCAAAATTTGGTTCCCCTTCTGAATTGTTTCATTAATCCATGGAAAATTTTCCAATTCATGCAACAATAAATCAAGGTAATGAGCAACACAAGGTGTCCAATATATTTTTTTGTATTTTTCCATGATTAGCTTTCCAACTCAGCCACAATTTGAAGGACTATCAATGACAACTTGGATCACATTTTCTTCTCCAACTTCAAGAATAGCTTCCTCTAAAATCTTGAAAATGTATTCAGAGGTCTTCTTATTCCCTGATGCATCAAATACCTTCAAAAAAAGTACCCCTTTAGGGAAATTATCCAAAACATTAATTAGAGATATATCATTCATATATTACCAACCATCTGATAAAATTGTGCACCTTGTTTCCCTCCAAGAGTCTTTTATATTTTGTAATCTATTTGTCACCCTTTCTTTTGACCTCTTCAAAAGAGTGGTCCTTATTGTCTCGGAAATAGGAGGGACATATCCTTTACCAAAATCTACCATTATCTTACATGCATTGAGGAAATAAGGACTTCTTACCATATTAAATGGAATGGCAGATTCAAAGAACATATCAGCGGCAAAGAGAGAGGAATTCCCATCAAGGGGAAAAGTGGAACTGAAGGGGAGGGACTATAATGACGTACCTAAAGAAGTAGCTAACACATAAACCTTTGTAGTTGAACCACCATTAAAAGGAGGGATAGTGACAATGGGAACACCTGAATTGGAGGCAGAAGGGTCTAGCGAGGAAGAGGAGACCTTATTTTCTCATTATTTCCTCCTCTGAGAAGAAACATATTAGAGAGGAGGAAGCTAGAAATCCTCATGAAGGTGGCCAACCTCGTGCAAACTACTAATTGTCTATTTTCTTAAGCCATTTGTCATTTTTTCATTCAATATCCATGTAGCTAAAAGGCCTTCATTTAGGCTAACTTCAACCTGGATCCAGGCACATACAAGATTGGCTTTGGTCTCCCATCCAACCTCTAAGCTGACGAAAGATCCTTTTTTTTCCTGATTTAAGTCGTATGAATATATTTTTCCCATAAAGGTAGGTAAAACCTAGGAAAAATAACCCATAATTAAATGAAATCCACATTTTCCCTTAAAGGGTTTAAGTTTACATAACAAGGTTGGAGGGAGAGTCCAACTTTGCCTCAAGTTCAATTTCACTCCATAACTCTTTTACCATCCAATCCTACCTGAAATATGAAGGAAAACCACTGCAACAGAAGCAGATGAAAAGTAGTAGAGTATCCAATTATGGGCACCCAATAATTCTTAACCCAACTGCTAAAACCTGAGATCTTGTAACTGCCACTGAAGCACCCTATGGTGGTTTTACCCGACAGGTCCAAAACCTAAGAGAAATATGTATTCTTATCGACGAAAAAACTTACCAACCCCTATCAATGCATGATGGATCTCTTCTTCCACCTCCCCGAGCTGCAATTTACACCATGGGCTGAAGCTGCACCACAATCAACTATTAAAGCATAAGGGGGAAAGGGATTACAATGTGTTGAAAGGGAAAGGGATGGGGATGGAAAATCAATGAGAGGGGAGCATAGAGGTGAGTAGGAGGGCAAGGAAACCCCATATTAAGGCAAGGGAGGAAGAAAGGACTGGAGAGAGAAATCAAGCATGAAGGAAAGTGAGGGGTCGCCAAACGTCGAATCCTCTGGAGGACAAGACGGAGCACCGACACGATGCATTGCGATATCCATTTGGGTGAAAAATATGGGGTGGGAGAAGATGTTGGACGTGTAGTACACCTTTTCCAAAATATTCCAAATGTCAAATCAACCGAAAAGGTGTTTTAAAAAGAAGCGAGTGATAACTAGAATGTGGAAAAAAAATAAACAGGCTCGAAGAAATCAAACACACGTCCTTTGAGGAATGGTAAGAGGACCATAGACAAATTGACTATGATTGAAAATAGTTAAATATTTTTAAATTATGATCGTCTACGGCTTATTATGGTCAAAATATTGGTTGGTTGTGCCTATAAAATCACTTTAAAACCATGAAAATTCAACTGTAGTAAACTATAGGCAACCATGGTTGTCCTTAGTCAATCGTGGTCATCCATGGTCACTCGTGGTCATAGTCAAGCATGTTCAACCATGGTTAACTATGGTGACTGCGATTGATAATGTTTCACTGTAGCAAACTATGGTTACCTATAGTTAACTACGGTTTCCCATGTTTTATTGTATTTGATCATGGTTATCCATAGATTCTCATCGTCAACCATAGTTGATGATCACCATGGTTGGCCATAGTTAAACATAGTTTAGCCTTAGTCAACCACTATTAAAAATAGTGAACCATGGTCACCCTTCGTCAACGATAATCAATCATGGTCAAGCATGGTCAATCGAACTCAAACATGATCAACCGTGATTATATTTAGTCAACCATAGCCATCATGGTCACCCATGGAAAACCATAGTCCTCATGGTCAACCCATGGAAAACCATGCTCAAAACTATAGAACATGGTCACTGTGGTCAATAATCGTCAACCATGGTCAATCATAGGAACCATGGGTAGCCTCAGTCAGCCATGGTTTACCACTATGCGCCATAATAAAAAAAACTAAACCTTCATTGACCATGGTCATTATTAGTAACCATAGTCACCATAGTCAACCATAAATTTCCATGATCAACCCCATGCTCGACCATGTTAAACATGGGAAACCATGGTCAAAGTTGTTAAACATGGTCAACCATTGTCTCCATGGTCAACCATGGCCATCAATTATTAACATGACCAACAATAGTCTATCATAGATAAATATGGTCAACCATGGTCAAAATGGGTTGACCATGGTCCCACATTGTCAACATGGACAACCACAGGATATCATAATCAATCACAATAGATCGTAGTGAATTATAATTGAATGTAGATAACCATGGTCACCCATAGTTGATTATATGCTGACCATAATAAACTACCCTCAACCATAACTTGACCATATTACTCAACCTTAATCAACCATGCTCTATAAATCCTCCCCACACACGCTAATTGTCAACTAGAAAAACCACGTTAGTAAATGTGGTTGATATACACCGATATATGCTATTAGTTTTTAAATTTTATAAACTGGCATCAATCGACGTATATGATATTTACTAATGTGGCTCTGCTAGTATATTTTTAATAGGTTTCACTTTAAACCGACGAGTTGAAAAGCCAAAGACACCAGCACAAATGTCCTAATTTCATCTCGAATATTTCTATTCATATCCATTTCTTGGAACTTGTCATCTTCTTGTATTTTTTTGGCATTCTTATTTTTACATAATAATTTTCACATTTTGTTAATTTCCTAGGTAAAAATGACTTTAGATTAAATGGATGCATAGCTTTTTCTTTTTAATTTCCTTTTAATCAAATGAGACATATTTGATATCTCTTGTAAATCAATGGATATTTCTCTTCAAAAGAAATATGACGAGCGTGTTCAACTCAAAAGTGGTTAACACTACTCCTCGCACTGTCAAATCATGTAATCCATACTCTTAGGTGTATAGTTGGTCTTTCAGGTCACTAAAGATTGGTGAATTCAATGTTTTCCTTAGATATGTAAACATGTATGTCTCACCCTTGACACCTTGTAGATGCAACCATAGAAAGAGAAACCAAACAATTCATTTGGCATTAAGATGGATATATGTCGGTATTAAATATCATCTACAAGCTTCAACTATTGAACAAGGAAACCAAAAAGACAAGCATAACAATCAAATTTCTTTTTTAACTATTTCATAACATTTTTCATATGCTCTTTAAAATTGTCATCTTCTAGTTTGAATCTGATTAGTGTGTGTCTTTCCAAATTCCTAGATAAAACAAGCAAACATGCATTTGGCATAAGACGATTAAAATTGCCATGGGTATCATGTGTTGGATATGAGAGGAGAATGCTAAAACTAATATTAAAGAATCACTTTGTAGTAAAGTCACATATCTAGGATGTTATTCAAGTGGCTTGGTTTTGAATATTGCCTTCTCATGAGTCTACAACTTAATAAATAGAACTTGCAATATGCCTTTCACACTTTCAATTCCTTCATCGTTTGCTCACATGTTCCCTTGGTTCAATTTATATTTACGGTAACATTGAGGAACCTGTTCATTACTTCTCTTGTACTAATCGGGCAGAGATAGTGTTGATAGCCAGAGGATTTTATGTCTATGTTATTCTTAAACATTTCCTTATAATTGTGTCCAAGTAGACATTATTTTTGTGCTCCATCCAACCTTTCATTGTAAGAAAAGGGATGTTATGATTGGGGAATATATTTTGTATTGTAGAGCATCCAATAGTTTCCATTGGTACAAGAGTAAATTTGAGAGTCTTGGAATGCGATTCCCATGTATTAAGGGTGTCATCTACTTTAGCATGGAGTTTTCCGACTTGCATCCCTTATTGTGTAAGGAGGATGTTACGAAATGTCCCAATGGATGCTCCCACATTTGATGAGAACAAGGAAAGGATTTAAAAAGAAAAAAGAGGAAGCTAAAAGTTTGATGCTTGTTTGAATGGGCAGGGAATGTTAAGCCCCTAGGTCTTGGGATGTTAGATTGCTATTATTTTTGTAAGTGTACCCATGTAGTATCCTAAAAATATACATCAAGGAAACTCATTTGAACATAAATCTTATCTTGTGGATTTAATATATTGTAAAAATAGCTTTCCCCCTCAAAGAGTCTTCTAATTGACCCATTATTTCACTTGATTTAAGCAAATATTTCTAATTTGGGCATTTTTTCATGCTTATTTGGATATTTGGTCCATTACATTTGTTATATAAAAAAATTGTTGTGTTTCATAAATAAAGCTACTCTAAATTCCGCTACACAGGTTTGAAAAGATTTTATACTCAGAAAACCATTGGTTCTATCCATCAATCACAATTAGAGATCCAAAAGGTATTATTGTTCAACTTACTTAAGAAGTGTATTGATTATTTTCCTCAAAGACAAAAATCTACAAGATAAATGTTTTTTGTACTTATGCCTTTAAAGTAGAATTATCATGTTTGTTTATAATTCCTATCATACCATATGGATTTCGTGCCTACTTGTTGAAATAGTGTGTTAATGTCCCTCTATGTATCCCTTCAAAATAGACAACTCATTAATAATTCATAGTGTGTGTCAATGTAACATAGCTCCAAATTACACATTCTAGTGGTGATGAAAGTATCCCTTAATCCTCGTGTCCATATAGGGAGGATTTCCACATGAACTTCTTTTCCTATCATTTTCTCCTTGTCTTTTGTGGATTTATCATCTTTCTTTACGTGTTTTATTCAATGGCTCAACATGGCTATGGTATTCAATGCATTTGGGTACATTTTGGTTACATGACTACTTATAACACTTCCTTTTGTGATGTTACTATATAATTTGAAATAGTTGAATAGTTACACATTTTCCACATTCCCAAGACTTGCATTATTTTATTTGTGATTATTTGAAAATGTTTTGAAATAAATCGTGTATAATTTCACTATGCAAACTTGGAAACTTGCATGGGTTAATCAATTAGGAATTTTCACGAGTGTATCTCGATTTCATACTTTGAAACATTCCATGAATCTCATGGACACGAGCAAACTTGTCAATCAATGGACTTCGATCATGTTCACGAGATTTCTAAAATATTTTAAAATTTTCTATCAACATAAGGATGGCTTATTAATTTTCTATAATATATGTTGATTATGCATGGTATGTTTATCATACCTTCAAACAATTTGAATATGCATATTAAAAAGAGTGAACCGATCTTTAATTTTCCAAACACTATTTTTAATTTAATGGGATTTATAATTTTCTCAAAAGGCCCATTTTAATTAGTTGGATTAGAGGGGGATGTTATGTCCTATGGGACATCAATGGAAATTTTAGGGGAAAAATTAGGGGGTTCCAAATTTTTGCGGGGTGATTTTTTTGGAAAGAATAAAGAATGAAAATAAGAAAACCATATTACATGGCTTCATCACATGTCAAATCTTGAGTTGAAAAGCATCAAGGACAAAGCTTTTTGAAGGAAAGTACTATGGTATGACCTCAAGGGGAGCATATATGGGGATATATGAATATGATATGAAATGAGGGGAGGATATATGGGGTTAAATGTACATGGGATGTGTACATTAATATGTAATAGTGGTCAACAAGATAAAGGGGCCACATGTGCAATGTGCGAATAGCTATATACAGAGAGCATCCATTCATTTTTGTCTTCTTATTTGTAAGCTATTATATTTCATTAATGTAATATAAACAATGTAGTATAGTGGGAAAAAATCATAATGAGCATTGGTGATTGTACAACAATATATCCAAACTTCCATATCATTGTAGGGATAATATCACATACATCCTAATTGAACACAGATACCATCTAGAAACAAAAAACCAAAAAAGTATTCCTTGAAAAAAACCAAGTAACACTAAATCAACAATTGAAGAGTCTTAGTATTAAGGTTATAGAAACAACGTAGATGTTTCTCAATGAAGGAAACAAAACCCTCTGTGGATTGGAGATCCATGGTGCATGAAAAATTTGAAAAACCCCAAAATATATGAAGAGAAGTTCGAGTTAGATAGTTTGGGTCTTAAACTCTCATCGCAATTTTTTTTTTAACCAAGGGTTGGTGTTGAATTCAAGTATATGTTGATAGAGTGTACGTGGTCTCAATTAAGAATTTAATTTCATCATATATTCGCATATCCTTGCCAAAACCCATGACATGTCTTCACGATATTAACCTCACGTTAATGGAAAAGAAAGCAAAGGCATCAAAAAACAAGGATGAATGGCCACTCAACTTGGTCACATGCCCTCTCAAAACCTATCTTATAAAAATAGAATCAAGTCCAATAACACAAGCCCATTCCATGCCTCCACATATAACAATAAGATTATCTAGGATGTATCTACCTTGTATAAATAATTTATGCTCTAACATGATTATATTAGGTAATATATACTTCATAATGCAAAATTTATGCCCGGGCCCAAATTTGTCATGATGTACTAAGCGAAGTGATTGTTGTATGGCATGGTATCAAGTTAGGTTTCCTAGCCTCGGGGATGAAGTTTATGGTGCCCTAATGGAAGCCATCCACGAGTGATTAAGTTTTTACTAGCCATTGATAGACCCACAAGTATGGCCCGACCAAGTTATGTGTTTCTTTGAAGAACTTATAATAGAATTCGTAAATCCCTTAGGCTTTGTCATGAATAATCATTGATTCCATGCATAGAAAAAATCAACCAATATAAAGAAAAATGCATAGTAATGAACACACCTTTTCTCCTCCATAAACTTCTTCTAGACCTCATCTTAAAATGTTGCATCATTTCTTCTCACTCGATATAAGAAATTGAGACCAAAAAAACAATTTGTAATGATCAATAAATTCTTTCTTAATCACCCCTCTTTAATTCTCCCTCTCATTCTTTCTCCTAAGAGCATACATCTTCTCTCTCGTGCTTTTTTTTCTTTTTGTAAGCTGGGTAGGACAACATATTCATCATCATGTCCAATACATATCAACCCAATCGGGGCGGGGAATTGAACCGGTGAATTCACATCAAGGAGTGCCTTTACAGAGAACCCGATCACCGTCTATCCAAGACCCTATGGATCTCTCTCGTGCTTTTGATTCTTTCTCAATAATCCTATTTTTAATCACTTTATAACTCTTTCTATTAGGGGCACACATCTTCTCTCTAATTATTTTTATTTCCAAGGCCTTAAAAAATACCATAATATTTATATCCCCTATCTTGAAAAAATGTTTTCAAGCGTGAAGTTATGATTCCCAATCATGCTCAAATTCATTGACCCTCATGAGGTGGAACAACATTGACCAAACCTATTTTTATTCATCAAAAGAGATTAGGTGAAAGTCCTTAGACATAGTTTTAAATTATTCTTAAATGCATCGGTGATGTAAACAAAAAAACTCACGGGGTTGCCCTACCTACAAATTCATACTAAGCATATCCACCAAAATCATAACCATGGTGAAAAACGGTAGCAATTACTAATTCACAAGGGAGATGCTACCATAAATTTTGTTTCCAGTAGCAAACAAATGTTAAATCCAAGGAAAATAACAAAGCACTAATTAATCACGAGTCAATTACAACAAATGAAATTTTGTTTCCAGTGAAACATTCTAATTGGACAATTAAAAGTTACAAAATCAACTCCACTCACACAATATAATGGATGGATGATAGAATGAATTTTCAATTGATTTGTGTATATTATTAAAAATATTATAGAATATTATGTGGAGCTTAAATCCCCACCATCCACATAATAATTATTAATAGTTAAATTAAAGCATATTTTATTAATTACATATAACAAAAAAATGATAATAATAACAATAAAACCTAGAAAAATGCATGCATTTTTAAATTCCAAAAATAAAATGGGATAAAAAGATACTCAAAATAGAAAAAAATGAAAGCCACCAAAACTAAACCTAAAAAAACCCAATATTTAATCTAAATCTAAGAAATCCAAATTAAAACCCTAAAACTAAAAATTAAAATTAAAATTAAATTAAGACTAGACAAAAGCTAAACTAAAGCTAAAATAAACTAAAACTAAACCTAAACTAAACCTAAGAAATGAGATTTAGTCCATCGCATGAGAAATGGATGTAAAGAGTGGATAAGATTTACACAGAGAAAGAGAGAAAGAAAGAAAGCGCGAGAGTTTGAATGATATTTGGTGAACCATCAAGCAGGAAGAAGCACCCAAGTTTCATCTCTCTACCTCGCATCTATGGGTGAAGGAAAAATGGAAAAGAGAGGGATAGACTAAAAAATCTTAGTTGAAGCCACACCTACAAAAACGTTGCAGTTCCAAAGAAAAAAGGAGAAGAGAGGGATAGACAGGGGAGAGATCAGATTCGGCAGAAGATTCAGAAAGCCTACAGTTACTGACTCGCAGGAATTTGCAAGCACACTAGAGATGATTGTAGATACCTCCACTCACACATTGTTGGAGGCTCTGATGTCACTTTTTTATCAAAGCTCATGGGTCACAGAGACAAGGTAGGTAGCTTCTCAGTTTCTTTATTTTCTCTGCATATTCTTAGCTTGTTTTGGTCTTTTCCCATTCTTGGTTGGTTTCCTTATTTTATGTGCTATGTTTCTTGCTTTCCTTATTTTTTTCCATATCCATTTGATTTTATTTCTTCTCGCTCCTATTTTATTTATTTTATGTGTTTTGTCTCTTGGTTTTCTTATCTTCTTTGCATATCCATTTGATTTGCTTCCTTCCCACATCCTATTCAAGGGATTGCTCTTCCTTCTCATTTAGTTGCTGCTGCCAAAATCTATTCCGTTGGACAAGACAACAAGCTTATGGTCTAGGACTTCCATAGAGGCCAGGTACTCTGAGCTTTTATTTACACTCAACTCTTATATCGTCTGATAATATCTTCATTGAAGCTTACCATCTTCTTTCTTAAACAAGGTACATATATTCCTTTACATGGCGTGAGCGAAGTTGGATGCCTCCTTAGTGAAGGCCCTTAGATTTTTGTTGGAATTCCTAACATTGTTAAGGTGATTTAACGAGATTAAGCTTGGTATCAGAATTGATTTTGTCAAAGTGATTTTCTTCAGGTTTCGAACACAGTGGATTTATATTTCAAGCCTGGAATACTCTCACATCCACGAAACAATCTTTATATGGCCCCACGGGACAAGTTCATGCCCTTAGTGTCGTCAATAAAATGAAAATGTTTTTTGCTCGAACAAAAGTGAGTCTCCTAAACTACCTTGCCTTTTAAATATGTAATTCCAAAAAGAGAATTTCCTTCATATGTACAGACTACACCATTTGACCTGAAAATTCATCACTTATGAGACTTCTTAAGACCACCGCATATCCTGACATGGCCAAATATATCTGAGTCCTCTTCAAAAATACAATGGCCAAAGGAATCTGAATTTTGACATTGTTTACTAATAAATGCCTACTGATAATGACAGACAACCACGTGTGGATGTCACCATTTATTTATAAAACTAGTAGATGTATCATTTTCTATTGTATAGTGAAAGTACACTATTTGTATATATTATGGTAAGGAGAATGATTAGAAGAAGTACAGTCCTTCAGCTCAAACCCAATCCTTGACCTATCCATCTGTAACACATCCCCCTAAGGATTATTTCATTATTATTCCTGGTTTTTACAATTGAGGAGTGGATGATGGCCATGTACTAGCCAATTTGTTCTTGGTGTGCTAGCCTGGAAAGAATAGAGACCTGAAAGCTTAATTTTCCATTAAATACCCACCATTATGATTGTGCAATCTAAAAGCCTACTCCAAGGAAGGCTAAAGTGACATTTAGGAAAACCCCTAGTAGATTAGGTTCCATGCTTAAGTCCTTTTGGACCATAATACATATCTGGTCATATAAGAGCTTTGTAAAGTCTTCACGAAGAAGTTATTGTTAATCATGAAACTTAACACCTAAAGGAAAATTTCCCCTTCACTAGTCTACCATGTCAAATCATCTTAGGCAATTCAAGAATTTTGCATGGATAAAAAAAAAAAAAATCTACCATAGAATCAAACCCAATGAATTGCATACAACAAGGTCCTCTTTCATTCGTAAACCTTAACTTATTTTTTTAACTTTGGCAGTGAAGAGGATAAATTGGTGGATTTGCATGATTTCTACTACGGAGGTTACAAGGTAGTGGAAACATTAATGTTTGGACCAACAGATTTAGTGTTTGAACCGAAATTGGACCCAGAGTTCAGTATAAAATTTTAGCAAGGCAACCATTTTGTCATACTATTATGACACTTAGATTTTGAACTCATAAATTTAAGACATTCTGTTAGCTAGAATTGGATATATCAATGTACATTTTTTAGCAAGTAAATCATTCTGTCATGTTGTCTTTTCCCTTACTCGAGAACACCTATACAATATTTTGACACCTACATTTTGAACTCATAAATTTAAGACGTTCTGTCAGCTAGAATTGGATATATCAATATACAATTTTCAGCAAGGCAACCGTTCTGTCATGTTGTTTGTTCCCTTACTGAGCAAAACCTATAAAATATTTTGGCATCTAGATCTTGAACTCATAAATTTAAGGCCTCAACGTAAACTATCAATAGTGAGATTATTTTTATTATCATTCTCATGCTATCAATTCCATGCAAAGGGTATCTTTTTTTACTCCAAATTGATTGGAATTTCACACCCAAATTATGTGTTCATGTAGAAGGAACACAAAATTATGTAAGGAAAACTATGATCATTTTGGAGAAACTTTTCCTTCATCAAGAAAGCAAAAAAAATAAAATAAAATCACACAGTATAGTTGTCAGCTCCATCATCTCTATTTCCTTCTTGTTTTCCAAGGCAAAATTCGTAATTTTCATTATGAGAGAAAATTACATTTTGTATCAGCAGCATAATCATCTATGCATAGATCATAATCACTTATAGTCAGATAGTTCAGTTGTACACAAGTAAACTTGTAAACACAGTGATGTGCAAAAAACAAAAATATCTACATAATCACCTTTGATAACAATAGAAACCAGCCATAGCCCTCCCAAAAATCACCCAAAAATTGACAGCCTGGTTAGAATTCCCCCTGAACCTCCTCCATATCCTCTATGAAGGGTCTGTGGAAATACTGATACTCATTATGTCCATCTTGTTCGATAATGAACCAATGACCCCACTCTAACTACAATGCTTCTTTGGGTAGTTGATCAACCACTTGGTTCCTTTGCCTGTAAATGTGAGCAACAGTCATGGAGTCAAAAAAAAAAAAATAGTGCCATAACCTCATCAAATATAGCTCTAAGAGTAATAACATGACATTGTGCTTAATTTTTGAACCAATTAATAATAATTTTGGAATCCCCAAATATTGAATCCTTTTGCAACTCTTCTCTCGGGAGAAGGTGAGGAGGAGTCTGAGATTTTTGAGCTCGGCGTAGTTGTTTGTCCCTGGGCCTAATCCCATTTTAATCTTATAATAGTGAGATTCAGAGAGACAACGAGTAGCTCCCCCTCCACAGCCATGGATATTTGAAGCCCCATCCAAATATACCCACGGGAAGGAATTATCAATAGCTTATGGTGTTAGAATTTTGTCCTTTGCTCTTGGCTTGTCGATTCGAATTGAGTGGAAGAGCATCACAATGGTGCTACTGATGCGAGGCCAATCTGTCACCGTGCTTTTTAAAATAGATTTATTATGCGCTAGCCAGGTGCCCCAGGATATCGGGAGGGGGAGATTACATTCTTTTGGGCAGTATGTCAATTTCCATTAGTTAGACCAGGGCTAAAATACAGAGTTTCCATGCCAATGATGTGTGATTCCCTGGGAAGTTGTGGTAAGGTGCCAGATGATATTACCAAATGGTCATGTTAGGGAAGAGGTGATCCATGTCCTTGGCCTGATATTTGCAGAGACAGCATCTTGAGGGACCATGGATGGATTTCCTAATAAGGTTGTATTCCATTGCGGCGCAATTGGTGAGTAGGCACCACATGAAAAAAATTTCCTTTGGTGGAGCCTTCAACTTCTAGAGGTGTCTCCACCACCACTTTTTGTTCTTGGGTTCAATTTCTGCACATAGAGAGACATACCCTTCCTTAGGAGAGTATCTGCCTCTGGGAGATAAAGCCCATAAAGCTTCATCCTCCCTCTCAGTGATTTTGATGTTGGTGACATGGAGAGCCTTGAGATAATTGTTCCAAGTCAGATGCCAAATATTTGGCATGTCGAGATCTTGAGCTGATTTCCAGGCCTGAGAGATCCAAGAGGAATTGATACTGTCGAAAATTTGAGAAATGGTTTGAATTCTAGCGTTCATTAAGTGTTGTCTAATGGCTAGAGGTAATAAGTATGCCTAACCACAATAAGGCCAAGAATCCACACCAATCTTTACATTTTCACCCGATCCAATGCTCCAAGCAAGGCCTTTCTTGATGATGTGGATGGATCTGGTGATGGCATGCCAGATAATGGAGGATCCAAGAATGTATGATGTGGGGCCTCTGATCCACTCGAGTGTATTCCAAGGAGCAATATATTTGAAATAGGTTACCTCTTGCCAGATACTGTTGGTGTTGATTAAGTCCCACCCCATTTTTTCTGCCAATACTGTAGCAAAACGATTAAGGTCTTTTAGGCCCCAGACCCCCCCAAATTTTGGGCTTGGAAATCATCTTCCATCTGATACAAGAAAAATTCTTCCCATCTTGATTACCCCTCCAAAGGAATATTCTGCAGATTTGTTGAATTTTGGTTGTCATGCCTTTGGGAATCCAAGCCAATGCCATCCAGTACACAAGAATTTCCTCCAACATTAATTTTATTAGAATTAGTCACCCAGCTTTGGATAGCCATCTCTGCTACCAAATGTTTACCCTCCTCTCTACTTTTTCAATTAACCAGTTCCAATCAGTGATGCAGTAGTCATTTGTATTTAGACAAAAACCGAGATATTTGATACCATCCTCTAATTACCTGCGACCAAAATGAAAATGGGCAAGGACATGTATGCATTCCTTCTCTGTGCACTTCACCAATATGATAGTATATTTACTGTGATTGGGGTCCATACCAGTAGCCTTACAAAAAACCTCAAGAACCCTTTTGAATTTGATGGTGTCTTGGTTGGTTCCATCAAGAAAAATAAGTACATCATCCACGAATAAGTGATGGGTCAGTTGTATAAATTCAGATAATTTGACACCTTTTATAGTCCCATCTGCCTTGACCTTTTTCAAAATTTTGGTCAGTACTTCCATGGTTAATAAAGATAGCAACATGGATAGTGGGCATCCTTAAGGAAGCCCTCTACCTGCATGAAAAAATTCAGATGTTGCTTCATTGATAAGAATGATGAAGGAGGCATTATAGATACAACCCGTGATCGAATTGATGAAGGAAAGGGGGAAGCCAGTATGAAGAAGTAACTAGGTCTAGCAAGTGCAATCAAAATCCTTTGCTAGGCCAATCTTGAGGATGGTTCTCTTAAGACTTTTGAGCTTGATAGTGTGCGGGGCTTCCTCGGCAGTGCCTATAGCTTCATGAATTTGTCTTTGGTTAAGGAAGGAAAAATTTTCCTTGGATATGTGCTGAGATAGTATGGGCTTAATGTGGTTGGTGATGATCTTAGATATGACCTTGTAGATATAGTTGAAGAGTGATATGGACTAGTAATAATTGAAGGTTAACGGTTTATCAATCTTCAATATGAGGGTTGTGAAAGTAGCATTGAAACCATCATAAATACGACCAGTCGTCTGACTCTCTTCGATGACTTGGAGGAGGTCCCTCCCAATGTCTTCAAAGAAAGTGAGATATAATTCAATGGGCCAGCCATCCGGACCAGGGCTCTTGTCCTTCTTAAACCACTCTAAATCCGCTTCAACTTCCCCTAAGGAGACATGTGCATTTCAATATCGTCATCCTCCACAAATATGTGCATAGACCTGGATATCTGAAGTATTTCTGAAATATTTGCAACCCTACGGTCCCTGTAAAGCTGGAAGAAATGTCTAATCCCTATATCTGCTACTTGAGCTTGGTTTTTGGCCACCCTTCCATCCTAGTCCCTCAATTCCCATATTGTGTTGATACACCTTTTTCCTTTTGCAGCTTGCTGAAAGAATTTAGTGTTGTCATCTCCCACATTGAGCCAAATGGCCCTGCTTTTGAGCCTCCACTCTTCCTCATGTTGCGTTAATAGTTTGGATTTCTCCAATTCTAGTTGAATGTGATGTTCCTTGGCTTTAGTGGTCTAGAAGCCAAGGTAGTCTGAACCCATCAGGCTCTCTAACTCAATCTCAATCTTTTTCAATGTCTCTTCATCGCACTTTTTCTTTTCTCTAGCCCATCCAATTGTAATGTCTTTTGATATTTTCATGTTGTTGTATAAAACACGGGCTAGCTCGGACTCATGCATCTGATCAAAATGGGTCCATGTTATTTTAATGATATGAAAATGGAACTATTTTTGATGCTATGCAAAGTATCCATTTCCATATAATTTAGTGTGCAAAGTGTTCTCCATGACTTGCAGGTTAAAAAAAGTATTTTTTGTAATGTTTATGAGCTTTATGTGTGAGGATTTGTTATTTAAATTTATTGTTTAACATATTATAGCAGAAATACACAGCAAGTAAAATTCACCATAACATAACACAGCAAAATGTTGAGGCAGTTCGCCCCTCCTGGGCTACATCTGTCGGTCCAAGGCTCCCCAATGGCATGTCCTTGCTCTATTAATTTTCTCAAAATGGTTATACAGTGAAAAATATGCCTAAAAATGAAAAACTAGCGGTAAATTCAACTTCAGAAGATGGAAAATAGCTAAAAATGGCTTTTGTATCACCTTAAACAGTGAAGTACAACCCAATAAAATGCCTTCTCCCTGATGGCCCTGATGGCTCCTTCCTCTTCCCTGCAGCAAAATCGGTTGTATATCACCTCTGTTCGCTCTAAACCATGTCCCAAACTCTCCAGAATGCTGAAGAAACCCAAAATTGACTAAAATTTCATCTTGTTTGGTCGAAACTTGAGAGTTATGACTTCTGCAACAAAAATTCCCGATGTCCCCCAAAAACCCCACTAAAAGTGGGAGGACTCCAGTTAGCTCCACTAAAAAGGTGGATTCTCCAAGACTAGCAGAACTGTGCTCTAAAATTGGGGGTGAAATTTAATTTAACTATCTGTTTCGGCACGTTCACATGCAGAATAGTCGGACGGTTTAGGTGGGCAGATAAGGTTGAAGACCGTCGCATTAAACGTCATTGGAGTTGTCACATTAGGTGGCATTAACCACCACCGTAACCATTGGTGGTAGCCCTCGGTCTCTGCCATAAGCCACATGAGGTCGGGGCTTAGTACTGGGGCTAGCCCCCTTCCCATCTTCACCATTCAACAGAGCTTAGCATGTGGTTTTTGAACCCGGGTCTCATTGATACGGGGCTGGCCCCCAATTCCTCCGCCCGAATCAAAGGCCGACGACCTGAATAGGCGTTCACACCCACCCAACTATGTAAAACATGTGCCAACAGCGTATTGGTCGGGTCGGCCCTTCCTGTGTAGTCGGGTCGAGGGTTCGACTCCCATGACCACAAAATTTTCTCAACAAGCCTTTTCAACCAATGGCCTAGGGCCACATGGCAACCTCTGGGCAGGCCACGTGGCACCCACTGATAGGCCCATAAAACGTTAATAAAATTATTTTTCCAATGTAATTTTTTTTGTAAAAATTGACAAAATCAATTAGTCAAAAAGTCTTGTTTTGCAGGTCACTAGACGAATTCAAACATCAGTAACTTTCACATACGACCTCGGTTTTGAGTATTTTTCATGGCGCCAGAAACGTAGAAATGAGGCCTTTCCGGTCGTTCAAATTGAAACCATTTCTGAGCACTTCCATTTTTGAGAATTTTTTTAACTTGGACATGATCTCCTGATCATTTAACTAGTAGGTGGAAATCAAGATCCTCCAGCCAACTTGAGTTTAATTTAAAGGGGGAGTGGGGTTTAATACTTTCCCCTTGAATTTCAAGGTATATGGGGGATTGATCTGAGGATCCTCCCGTCCCCACCCATTGTCTTGCCTTGTCAATTCTATCAGCCAACCTGGTCTTGATAAGGAATCGGTCTAGTCTTCTCGCTAGGGCAGCCTCACCAATCCTTCTGTTACACCATGTGGGGAATTTTTTGGGCATGGCCAAATCCAAAATGTTAGCATCATCGATTAGATTCTCAAAATATTCTGATAAGGGGTCTGGGACTGCATTCAACTCCCAAGATTCAACAAATCCTATGGATAAGTTTAAATCACCACAAATGATAATGTGTTCCCCCTTCATGATGTTAGTGGCCATTAACTTGTCCAAGTAATATTATATGTTGTGAGAGGGGTCGTAGAAATTAATCATGCAAATGGTCATATCGAACCCATTTATATTGATGTCAACCCCAAGAATCCCTTTTCTGCCCCACCAGTTACCCACTTTAATAGTCCTATTATTGAATCCCATAACACAGTCTCCATATATCCCTCTAGCATCTAGTGTATGAAAACTCCAGTCCAGGAGTAGAGAGGTGAGAAATTTTAGTATATAATCTCCATCCCCCAAAGTTTCTTAAAGAAGAAGGGAATCCACTCTCATAAGAACCAATAGCCTTCTAAGTGCCATTTTTTTTCGAGACTGGCTAAACCCCTATAGTTGAAAGAGAGGCAGATCATGGATCACCCATGTCAGGGGTGTCCTTTGCTCTAAGAACCTTTTCAATTGAATGTTTTTTCTCTGATGCTACCTCCATACCAACCCTGAGTATATCCTTAGATAGGGATAATGGTCTGCCCCTAACTGCTTTAGATTGGGGACCTGTGAGATCAGGGCGAGGCCATAAGCATGGGGTGTAGTGGCCTTAGATGAGGATCTAAGGTTGTAACGGTGGCTGGAAGTATTTCCCGAGAATTAAAAAATGGGTTTGGAATTAGATTCATCTACAAGGGTATGAGGGTCCAGTCGTGAGATAGAGGGAGGAATAGTTGCAACTGGACAAACAATGGGATCCGGATTGCATCTAATTAAATCGATTTTAGATATAACTAGTGATATTACAGGATATACGTTGCGATTAAAATTAGAATTGAAGGCATGTGAAGTAGCGAGAGGAGTACCCGGGATCAGAGTAGTATCCTCTTCATGAAGTTGAGATTCTAAATCCTGTGATGCTAGTGGTGTTTGATAATTCGGTGCTTTCCTGGGGGTATTCAATGGTATAGGCTCCACAGGGTGTCTCTCTTGAGAAGAGTCTGATTCTCCAATACCCACACTTTGGGTCCTCGCGTGCACTAGGAATTTTGCAGGTTCAACGTTTGCCGCAGTGATTGGGGGGAATCCTTGTAAAGATGCCCGACTTCGTGACATCGACTGCATCGAAATGGCACCACTTCATAATACAGTATCTGGCATCTAGTAATGTCTCTGAACCGCAGGTTGTAGCTCTCCACCAGACCTTCCCTCATGTCCAAGTGGACTAGAATCTGAGTTACAAAGATGTTTCCAGTCTCTAAGTAGGACCTGTCATGGTCCAAATAAATCCCTAAGTCTTCTCTTATGAAATGAAGAGCTTCCTCTATTCAGTATTGCAGTGGGAGACTCGGAAATCGCACCCAAATAGGTCATGCTCCCATATTTTCCTTATCTAGATCGAACAAGGTAGTCCATCGCTTGAGAAGAACTATTTTCATTTCTGTATGCAAATATTTAGTAAGCACCCAATTTTCCATCTCCGGGTGGGGGTAAATTAGGGCAAACCACCCCCTATTCATCGTGAGCACCCCAAGTAGTTGCTCCAAAATGTTTCCCCAAATTTTTGTTGTCCATATCTTGAGTCTTGCATTCGTGTAGTTCCTCCCTCGAACACGTCTGGCCAGAACTGTTTGCAAGGTTTGCTCCAACTTATCCATACCTATGCCCTCGTCGAAGACCAAGTCCCTCTTCTTTTCATGACTCTTTATGCACTTGTGTTTTTTCTTTCCAGTCCTATGGGTGGTCCTGTCCCAGATGTGCCCTTCTCTTTTGGGTTTGTCGTCTGAATCAGACGTTCTAATATCCTCCAATTGTGGAATCGACTGTGTGATTCCTTCAAAGCAACCAGATGTTGCCACAAAAGGGGGCTCTCCAAAATTGTTTGTGGGTGTAATTTAATCCGCTGTGTGGTTAATGCCTAACTGCTCGAAACTAAATGACTCTTCCAAGTTACCGTAATTTTCCTCTAAACTTTACATTATCAAACCCAAAACATCTGGGGTAACTTGGGCTTGATGCTCCCAAATTTTGAGGATCGACGGTGAGGGGATATATTACGCTGGTGAGGCCAGTGTTGCCAGGAAAGGTTCTGAATAAACCGCTTCAGCTGCCAAATAGGGTTCCTTCGAGGCAAAAGGATTATGTGATGACTCACCTATCTTGATATCCACTTGTTTTTTCCCTACAAGGTCATCTCCGTGAGTTGTCCCACCTGTCCACTGAGGTGTTAACCCTGCTGTTATGCGTATTAATCCCTCTTGCGGACAAGAGCGATCTCCCTAGTATTCTACGAATAGCTAGAAACAAACATCCATTTGTAAATCATTTTCTCTAGATTATTTGCAATTCTAAATTATTATAAACAAAGAAATAGGACATGCCCCTACCTTGAAATCCAATGTTCGGTGCAGTCTTTTATCTAGTCGCTCCAAAGAGATTTCTTCAGTAAGTAGAACCTATAGTCAAAGAGAGACAAAAGAATTAAAAGCACCTACAACATATAATAATTTAGAACAGCTAATCTGACTTAGTGATCAAGGACTCTAAGTATTGAATTATTCAAATAATCACAAGAACAACTCAATGAGAAAAGGAGATCCATATGTTTTATCTTGAATGAAAATAGTAACTTTACAACCTGATGCCTTGATGTCATACAAGCTTTTCCCAGGAACCTGAAAAATCCTCCTTTAGTTTGACAAGCCTTTTTCTCTTTGAACCAGCATGGAGTTATGGACATAAGGGTGTAATCATTCTCATGCTAACAACAACTAGTGTAGAGAGTATGCTCTCTTGAGAATTTCTTTAGCAACTAACATGTATATATACAATATCTGTGCAATCTACCCTTGAGGCTGAAACATGAGCTCAATTTATAGGGAAATGTAGTAGTTTTAGTTCCATGAAGAGGGGGATGCATTCCTCTCATGAAGGGATTTGAGCTCCATAGACTATTGAGGCTACTTTCTATCTATTCCTCCTCACCTTTTTGCCTCATTTTGCCTAGTTTTGACACATATATACTTCCTTTTTCCTCTCTTTATTCCTAATAGGACCAAACTTCCATCAATCCTTGTTCAAGGTAAAAGGCAGTACAAGTATAATTGTTTCTACTATTCTATAGCTAGTTTGGGCATTTTTAGTAACATGCTTATTTGCTAACTTAGTATTATGGGTAGAATGATGGATTTCTTGCAGGACCTGTTTGATTAGCTCTTTGACTTGGAGGAAGACTATGATCCTTCAACCATTTTTCAATTGATATGCCATCATTCCTCAAGATAGAAGCCCCAGCTCAGCAAATTCGATGCTCCTTCTAACACTTCGACAAATTCAAATATGGGTGAAGGACCAGCTGGCCACTCTTCGTATAAGTAAAATTCAGTTGACTAAAATTTAGGAACCTTTTTCTTATAGCAGCATGTGGTTTTGATAAGAAACTGATAAGTTTGAATTTAGGACAATTAGTGCTGATTTTGTGGATTACCATATCCACGGTTTTCAACGTCCTGCTCTGTAATAAGACTGCTACTAATCCTGTAACTAAGAATTCCTATAAAGGCAGAGAGATATGATTTTATTGGAGGTTAATGTGTTTCTGTTTTCAGCTATCAATACTAAGCTACGATTTCATGTTCTGTTGGTGAAAACCGAATTGAAAATACTATGATGCGTTCTTGATTTGTCGTGGATTTTTGTGGATTTGATGAACCTCTGAGATAAGTTGTTGTAGGTGTAAGTTAGTACTGTAATCAATGATTTCCCAGGTGTGTCAAGGGCCCACCACAACCAGTTCAACCCTGTAGACATAGCTAGAGGTAATTCGTAGACATCGTTTGATTTAAATTCCTGATTGCAGAGTTAATTGTCTTTGAAAATCGATTTTGTGTCTTGGCTTGATTCATGTGCTGTAGTTCATAAGTATCGTTTGATTTAAATTCCTGATTGCAGAGTTAATTGTATTTGAAAATAAATTTTGTGTCTTGGCTTGATTCATGTGTTGTAGTTCATAAGTATCGTTTGATTTAAATTCCGGATTGCAGAGCTAGTTGTTTTTTTTTTTGAAAATCGATCTTGAGACTTGGTTTGATTCGTGTTGCTGTAGTGCATAAGTATTGATTTAAATTCTCAATTGCATAGTTAGTGTTTGTAGAAATTGATCTCAGCATTCGATGTATGTTTTTTTAGAGGAGTGATTTCATATCTCCAAGATCGGGTTGGGAATGTCATTGTAGCTGTAACCGTGTCTGATCCCTCCCATATGAATTGCGTTCCACCCTTCACCTCGTATGCATTGTTCTGAATTGAGCCTTGCTCAGAAACAAAATTTGAGTAAATATCCCATTAGCCTCTAGATAAATGGATTGTTGTGTGAATATGTAGACCCTAGTTTGTATAAATTTAAATTCTATCTTTCGATGAATAGCTAGGGCTGAAACATGTATGGCTAGATCGACTTCAGTAAAGAGAGCATAGATTATATTGCAAATAGATTTAATGGTTATTGCTTTTGTGTGTTGTCCTGTTCATTAAGTAATCCGCATGTGTGCATAGCTTATATTGATGACCACATTTCAATTTTCATAACAGATGTATGTCATTATCGAGTAAATGATTTTGTTTGAATTCTTTGCACCTGGTTTGAAGAAGCAGAGTTTTTGTTTGCATTTGTGTTTTGGCTTATTATTGCTTAAGACCAATGTTAGTATGAATCCTTTGTCGAAGTGTACGAAAAAGGACCACTTTAGCTACGCATAACTAATAGCCCTAACAACAAAAGTGGCTGCCAATATCTTCAGATCTGCGGTTAGTTGAACATAAAAGAGCTGCAAAAACCAGATCTATGCATGGAAAGACATTAAGCAGAAAAAAACAAGGGTTTGCTCCATATACCAATAGACAAGACAAGAACAATTTTTGAAAGAATTTTTATATTAATTGGGCACCTGGGAGGAAAACAAGAAGGCGTGTCCAATTCTCCTCAGTGGGATGGGTTCTTGGAAGTCCTCAGCACTTCAGATCTAAGATTTCTCTCTCTTGTTGGTGTAGAAAACCCACACAAAGAATAGAACTCAAAGGGAGCTCACACAGCAAATGGTAGAAAAAGAGTGACCAAGTGTATAGATCCAGAGTGATCTAATAGGCAACAAAAGGTGAAGAATGGTAGGAAAAACCCTCCTATTTATAACAAAATATTGGGTCATTCTAGATCTTGGTGCATGGGTTAACCGGATCTAGATCCACTTTTTATGGAATATTTTATTATATTTGTTGGAGGGAAAAGGTATTTGACTTGGGTCAAATCCCTTAATTTGTCAAAAATAAATAAATAAATGATTTATTTATCTTTTTAAAGAAGCGGTTAGAAGATAATCAAATAAATAATGATTTATTTAATTATTTAAGGAAGTGGTTGAAAGATAATTAAATAAATAATGATTTATTTAATTATTTGTGGGTGATTTGGTCATATTTAACAAGGAATATTACCTAAATAAGATTTAAATAATTATTCCTAGAAAATAATAAGATAAATAAAGGTTTATCTAATTAATTTCTTTGTTTTTGGGTTAAACATGACTGGGAATAATAATTAAATTATGGTTTAATTAATTATTCCATGAGGAAAATCAAACAAATATAGTTTTGTTTAATATTTCCTTTTGGGGTTTCCTGTTTAGACCATAAACAACCTAATAAATGTGGTTTATTAAGTTATTTAACATAGTGAAGGCAATTTTACTTAGGGTAAAATTGGTCTTCCATGGTGTACTTGGGTCCATCTAATGATAATAGGTTAGATGACCAAAAAATGGTGTATGGATGCTTTGACGTGCGAGTGTCGGAAAATCGTACGAGCGAAGTCGTTGTGGGGAACTCAATATTAAACAAAAGAGAGTGAGAGAGAAATGCAAGGTAGATAGTGTGCTGAAGAACTAAACCCTGAGGAGATGAGACTCGCAGGTGCAACAAGTCTCTTTTTATGAGAGGGTACCTGTGCTGAAGGCGGCGGGGGAGGCATACCTATGCCTGCCGAGAAAAAGTACAAAAGAATAGTGTGTCCAGTAAACAAGGGACCGAACCATAAAGTACAGCCGGCATAAACATGAGCCAGATAGAAATACAATGAGGGATCCCATATACATGTTGTGCCTAGGATAACAGCCAGGACTTATACAATAATATCTGAGTACATGAGATACAAATACAACCCAAATTCCCCCTACAAGTAGGGAAGGGCTCACAAAATCTGACTGATACATGCAAATCAAAGAGGCGCTGCAAGCGGCTAAGGCCGACATCATCAAATATATGGAGCTGCATCGAAGGCTGCAATGAAGAGGTCATCCGGGCATGTGGGGGGCTACCTGCAGGGCCACCCACTCATGAGGGCTGAGACATCTCACACACACCCGGAGTCATCGGCATCCGCCGTCGTATCACCTAACCATCAAGCATACTATCTCATCATGCCTAATGAGCCGGAGTGGAGAAACAATCAAGTCAAAGGGAAATGAGAGATCCCTTTGCCTGATCCGAGGCACCGAACAAGAGTGGAAGCTGGAACCAAGGTACACCGCCCTCTAGACCTAGCTTCTGGAATTAATGAGCTGATGTTGACAGAAGGAGGTCCGCCATAGGTGAGGCAATGAGAGATCCTAAACTAGGGCACGAGAGAAAATAGTAGAGCGACGGACAGACTGACACTAATGATGATAGTGAAATGGAAAGGACTGAGTAGCGAATGGACGACTTCCCTTGTTAGAGCATAAAGGGCATGAATGACATGGCAACGACTGACACAATATCATAAGGGATAGGGGACAGTGGGACTGAAGGTCATAATGTGCGACACAAGAGAGAGACCAAGAAATGAAGGATGGAAGGCTATAGCAGGGTACAAAGGGACTCAGGATAGACTCCATGAATGCGATGATGACTCAACTTGGATGCTCTAAACAAGGGCGACTCGATGGTGCTGCCACACAGTAAAGGCCCAACGGGGGACCATGAAAACATGAGTACAAGATGGTAACTCATGATGAAAATCGACACAAAAAAAGACAAGTAAGGAGGCAAAGTGGTGCCCCAAGTACAAGTGTCGTAGGTGAGGAAATTCGATTTTAAGGAGAGGTGAAGTGACCCTTCTTGGACAAAATGTGTCGTGGTGAAGTATCAAATCACAAAAAACTAGCAAATACCCATTTTAGGGCTCGTTGAGAGCTTTCCAACGGTATAGACGGTTTGTCAAACGGGGCTACGGTATGGTCGCAGCAGTCGAAAGAAGAAACATGGGTTCTCTTTTAATAAGGCTGTTTTCCCTCCAAATTCACTCATTTGCTAATGTGGCTGTGGTGAATGTAGAGAGGAGAGAAGGCCCTAAATCTTGTAGCGGACAAACCGACCGTTGGAATCGAGATCCGTCAGTTGCAGGTAAGAGGCCTAACCTTACTCTTTCATTTTGATGGATTGAAAGTTCAGTTTAGGGCCCAAAATCTCAGAAATAGATCCTCCTTCATCTCTACGGCTGGGTCGCACTTTTTGGGCCAAAAAGTGTGACCTCGGACGCAGGTTTCAGGGCAAAAACTGCGACCTGGTCCAAAATTGGGCAGAAAACTGCGACCTGGGAGATGAGGGGATTTTGGTGCTGTTTTATGGCTGAGAGTTGGGTTTTTGTGTTTGGTTATGGTATTCCCGATCTGTATGCTAACAAAGATGCTGTTTTTGTGTAGGTATGGAAGATTTATGGGTTAACTGGAGAGAGAGAGACCTGGGTACATTACGAGCAGAGATCCAGGCAGATCAGGGTGTTCGTCGTGTGGTGGCCAGTTTTGGGGTTCTAAAGTTTTTGGAGAACCCTTTGATGAGAGCAGGAGAGCTCGTTGGCCCGACCACGTGGCCATCGGGGATCCAGAGCATGAGGTCTTTGTAGTGCAGGGGCACAGGATCGAACTGACAGTCCAGGATGTGTATTTCCTGACGGGTCTCCCACCACTGGGGATGGTGGGAAACACGCAGCCAATATTACCGCGGGGGCAGCATATCATGGAGTTTGTGGAACGACATTGTCGACCGGGTCTCCAAGTCAAGGGGACTCGGATACCGATCGGGGATCTAGAGAGGCTAGAAACCCGTGCAGTGGCCGCAGCTGTGCTGCGTATCCTGGGCAACCAAGCGTTCCATCACATCACCGGGGGGCAGATGATGCTTGTAGAGAGTGTGTTGAGTGGGACCTACTATGGGTGGGCCCAAATGATGCTGGTGTCGTTAAAACGATAGTTGTCGCTCTGCAAGCGGCAAGTAAACCACGATTGCTCGTATGGGACTTTATTGTGTGTCTTCTTCTTTGAGAAGATCCTGACCTTGCGGCCTCGTATACAGCCTCCAGATGGGGGCCCGAGAGAGCCCAGGATGCACCGGTGGGGGTGGCTACTGTGCAGAGGAGGAAGGGCGGTCGGGCGAGTGTTTTGACCTGAGTTCTTTGCCCATTGGGATCAGATGCCGTTATACATAGACGACTATCCCTATAGTGGGATGAGTTATTGTGGAGATCCGGACCTGCCACTTCCGCCTGGTCGAGTATGGGGGCCCGATGGTAAGTGACAGATTTCTATTCTTGTGTGGGCATGTTAAAGATTTTGAATAGTAGATAGGGTACTGATTCATGTAATTTTGGTATGCAGATATAGCTCTGGTAAAATCGGCCGGATATATGGGACGACCGGCAGCATCTGGAGCTGCAAGTCCGAGTGGGTCGAGAGCAGCGCACAATGAGGATGCGGTCGCCCTCCTGGAGGACATCCGCCGTAGATGCGAGACGTTGCTGACCGGAGTTTCAGAGCGCGGGTGGCAAGACTTAGACGACTAGTACGTGGAGGCGTGCATTGGTCTGCCCTCGGAATGGTGAGGTGTCATGCGGCGCATGGCGATGGCCGGTCAAGGCATACGTGATCTACGGGCTGCAGGGGCAGAGCCATTGGCTCGGGATCTGCCAGATAGTGAGTAATTGTGGGGCATGTGGTGCCCCCTAGTGTGTATGTAGGGGCAGGTGGTGCCCCCAGTTTTGGGTTTTTTGTAACATGCTATGGGCATGTCATATGTATCAGAGTAGATGGACTCTAAACACATGTTTTGCGACACATATTATGGATATGCATCGGTTTTAATGATTATAAATGTTATTGTCTTGTATGAAATGCGTGTGATAAATGCCAATCTAGAACATGGTTTTCAATACTATCTACATAATGATTCTGTTCTCGAGGTACATGGTTGAAAGCTATGGTTTCAAATGCATGTATCAAGAGTTTCACTTGTAAATAGCGTCTAAACAGCACAGGGTTATGCACATGATAAACACATTTAGTTGCATGAAAAGAAGTAGGGAATCCAAACGAACGTGCAGATGGAGGATGCGATGGAAGAGGGCATCGACTAAGAGGCCACGCACTGCATCATATTCGGCCTGATTGTTGGTGGCAGAACCAATGCAGACCCCGTTGGAGAGAACAAGGGCATGCAAGGGGGTGAAGATGGCCCAACCTGCCGAGGCTAGATTCCGGGAGTAACGACTTGCACCATCGGCGTAACCGATAAAGGGTGTGGATGGGGGGTCCTGCGGAATGGTGTTACAAGACAACAAATGAGGGGAAGAAAAGCAATGACGGCAGCGTGAGTGGACAGAAGTCATCGAGCGGCAACTGCGGGAGGGAGTGCAAGGAGCAGGATGACTATGACTCATATACAAACTAGAGGGTGGTATATGAGGGGTATCGGAAGTATGGTGAGGACTCGGGCTGCGGAGGTCAACAGAGACATGGGTGGAGTGATCTTGGGTATGGGTAGAAAAGGGGTGGTCGGGTGAAACAACAGGGGAGGATGCAGGGGGACTGAGCTCCGAGTGTCTCGCAGAGGAGGATAAGTAAAGAATGGTTGTGGTAGACTCCGTCATCTAAACATCAGGAGGGGGAATGTCGATGGGGGTGGGGGGATCCTCATGCTGGCCTAAAGCATACTGCGTGAGTATGGGAGAGGCGGATTGATTCTGTTCAACCTCATACTCTCGGACTACCTCTAAAGAGGCGCGATAATGCATCAGGTGAGGACAATGGTGGGAGTAATGGCCATGAACACCGCACAAAGCACAGGGTTTATTGGTGCGGAGAGTCTTGGGGTTCTTGGTTACGGACGAAGAAGGAATGGAGGCTTCAGGGACTGCAGATTCAGGGAACGCGACTTTAATCATGGGCTGAATACAGGGCAACTCGGGACAAGCATGGGTGGCATGACCGGCGACATCACACAAGGCGCAAGGTTTTTCAGGCGGAGGAGGGGCCGGATCAGTCGTGGTGGTCTTGTCTTTGGGTGCCCCCTTGTGAGTTTTTCCTTTCTTCCCGGGAGCCGTCATGACAGGAGAAGGGTCCTGTGGAGGTGCTGGGGGCACAATGGCAATGGAGGAAGCGAGGGGGACCGGTTGAACCGGTGTCAAAGCTATATAGGGTTTGGGGTGACTGAAAGGGGCAGCTGCTGGAGGATCAAGGTACCAGACTGGTATACCCAAAGTCAGTTTAGGGAGAGAGAGGGTGGCCATGACGGGGACAGAATATACTCCGGGAGGGGGAGCCAAGAAAGGTATCTGCCCAGCTGGGTAATGACCAGGAGGGATGGCTCCGAGATGGTTAAGGCCTGGAGGAACTGATCCAGGAGGATAAAGGGGTTCAGGGATACCACCTGTAGGGGGAGGGCCAGAAGGGGGAGGTCCGGATGGCTGAGATGAATGGCTAGGAGCAGGTTGCGGAGGGCGAGGGGGAGGTTGCTGACTAGCCGAGGCAGGCCGCTTAAGGGTAGCCTGAGACGATTGCATCATGCAAACATTCGATAAGCTGGGATCAGTGATAGGAGGAGGGGGAAGGTTAGGGAAAGTTCCAAGCAGGGAGGAATCTTTGTAAACGTCGGGGGAGACACTGGTCAAGGAATCGACAGTTTGCTTGTTGGCTACATAAGAGATGGTTGTCTCAGGTGAGGTTTGAGATTTTGGCTCATGATATGTCAACTGGTCAATGGTGACTATCTTTCCATTATGGGGGAAAGACATCTTGCGGAAAACCGCGGATGGGACAGCAGACATAGCATAGGTGTAGCTTCGCCCCAATAGAATGTTGTATTCTAGCGGGGCGTCGATGACTTCGACGTCAACGCAAACAGTCTTGCCGGCGAGGGTGATAGGACAATTAAGAAACAGGCTAATGGGCTGGGAGGCATGGCCGTCCCACGCTCGAAGGGTGATCGTGGAAGGGGCCAACTCAGGGGATCCGAGTTGCTTCCAAACCGAAGCGGACATCACGCAGGTGGATGCCCCCTCATCAATTATGCACCCGGAAACGTTGGCATTCCGGATTTTGACTGGGATTTTGAAGGTGACGGAAGGAGGGAGAGGAGGATGGTCTGATTGAGTGGCATCGAAAACAATCATTTGGTCATCAGCAGGATCTACAACGCCCACGGCAGATAGTAGAGCCTTCTTTTGGGAAGGGCACGACTAGAGGAGTTCCAGTGTGGAAATGGCAGCAGGGGATTGCGCCAAATCATCTACTATACTATATGAATGAGCAGCTCGACCAGAAGCAGAGTTTCGACGTAGGGGTCCCTTAGGAATCTTGGTATGAACCTCAACTTTGGGTTGAGGGATATGTAAGGGGCCACTAGATGTCGAAAGAGGCTCTGTAGAACCTGAAGAAGGAGGCTCGGGGGCAGACTGAGCAGGAGGCTTGGGGTACTGGCAAGACCGAGTTTGAAGGTGAAGGTCAACGGTCGGGGAAGGATCAGAGTGCATCATAAGGATCTGGTAATCAGAGGAACCAGAAAGGGAAGGGGGAGTGGCGACCTGGCTGTCAGGCGGTTGGGTAGCCACGAATCCTTGCTGAGGGAAAGGATCAGTAAACACAGCTGGTTGGGTAGTGGCCACATTAGGAGGAGCATGAGGGGAGGCGTGTTGTCCGCACAATGTGGATTGAGACTCCCACATCTACCGCATCTGGGGTAAGAGGGGACAATCGTGGGTGTAATGACTATAAACACCGCAACACGAACAAGGATTATTTGTGCGAAGCGGCCTGTCCGGCTTGGGCTGAGGGCCCTGTTGCTGGTTGGCAGTGTTAGGGTCAACACCTTGAGGATTGGGTCCACGAGTACCAGGGGCAGATTGGTTTGGATTGCCTCTCTGCCTTCTTTGAGAAGAAGGGGGATTAGTCGCGCCCTGCTGTGCAAATACTTGCCTTGGAGGGGGCTGTAGGTGCTGTTGCGGGTTTGGAGGAGGTAAGGGAGATGGAAGCGCATATGCTGGAGGAGCTGGCGCACCAGGCTGCGGATAAAGGTAATGGTTAGGTTGGGCAACATTGAGGTAAGCATGAGGTTGGGCAAAAGGAGGAGGCATGCCGTATCCTGGATACATGCTACCGGGAGGGGGAAGAGTGCTAGAGGTGCTGGCCCCTCCCTGAGGGAGACCATAGCCCATAGGAGGTTGAGCGTATGGATGGGAAAGGGCTCCAACGATACCGTCGGCGAAATGAGATGCCCCCGGGGCGTTAGCGCCGCCGGGCCTGGGGAGGTCAGGAAGAACGGTATAAACATAACCAGATTGAGCGTAGATCAGGTCATATTTCAAGGCTATTTGGAGGGCGACTTCTTCGGTTTGAGGAAAGTGAGAGGCGACATCTTTGCCGATAGGAGCTAAGAGGGTGCGAAGGAACCAATCCATGTAAACCCGATCTTCGAAGGGGGGGCTCGACATAAGCTTCGTCTTCGTCGCCATTCCTAAACATGGGCGGAAAGGCGGGTTGAAGAGGTTTGCTTGAATGAAGTCAAGAGCTCCGTGCCAGTATCGTATCGGAGAGGGAGCTGGAAATAAGATAAAAAGGCTTGGGCAAGGGTCGCAAAGGTGGTATGGGAAGAGGTGGCTTGTTCAACATACCATTTAGAAGCTTCACCGGTAAGCGTGCATTGGAACAAACGAAGATGGATGGAGTCATCGGTAATGGAATTGGAGGAACACCACATGTGGAAAGATCGGACATGATTGGTTGGATCTTCTCCAGCAAGGCCTTCGAACTTAGGGATGTCGGAGGGGAGCTTGGTTGGCATAGTAGGCCAACCAACATCGTGGCGAATAGGGTCATTGATCAACTGATTGAAATCGGGGAGGCTGAGGCCTGCAATGTACGGCAGCAAGGGTATGGCCGAGGTAGTTCCTGTGGCGGTTCCGCTAGTAGTGGTTCCGGCATTAGGGCCTGGAGCACCGCTAACGTTAGGCCCTGGACCAGACATAGTGAAGGTGGTAGGGGGAGACCCAGGAGGAGAGGGAGAACCCAATGAATCAGAAGAGGAGTCGGAGTGCAGACTCGGAGGAGGACTGGCTCGACGACGGCGGGACGGAGCAGGTTGATCGACCGGAAACTGAGGGTGAAGTCCAAGAAGTCTCCGGGAAAGGCGCCTTGGGGGCGCAATGATGACGGGAAGAAGGAAACCGACAAGGGAAAAAAGGGACAGAATCAAGTTAGGTCAAGGGCAGGAAAAATGCAGTGACAATTGATTTTAGAGTCTTTTCCAGGCGGTGTTAACCAGGCGCTTCTTCACTTAGGTTCAGTGTGTGGCGTGCGTTAATTTTAATTTTTAAACTCTTTTCGTTTTGAGAGCAAGAAAATGTGTGCTGCGTAACTAAAAATAAATCTGCAGAGAACAGTATATGATGCTGAAATAACATAAAAATAACAGCTACTATTGCATCGCTTCAACCCAAGAAGGCGAGTCTCTCAAAACTAATGTAGAAAAAAAAAAAGGGCAAAAATCTAGTCAAAACACACTTAAAAAAGGGCCAATAGATCTAGGGTCAAAAGGGTCAGGGATCTAAAGGATAAAGCTGTTGAGAAGAGGTGCAGATCACAGCCAAGAGACAGAGGCAAGGTGGCTCGAAAAAAGGGAAGAAATCAGCAAAAAGCGGAAAGGACAGGGAGGAGGTCCTAAATAGAGGTCCAAACAAAATGACAAGAGGTGATTTGAAAGGAAGGAAGGCCGATTTAAAGGGATCTGAGGAGGAGGTTCCAGATCTGAAAAAAGGAAGGCTGAAACTCTGAAAAACAAACGGCTGAAACAGCTAAAACTCTTCCACAAAAAGTGGAGGGTACTAAAGCCCTAGGGGACTAGGTTCCCACTTAGATGAGTAAAAACAGATCAGAACAAGGTCAAAGCGGGCTGAGACAGAGGCTGGAAAACCCTGACAGAAGCTTCAGCAAAACCCAGAAAAATTGCAGAAAAATCACTGAAAAAATGGCAGGTCGTAGGTTCTGACCTGTTTTCAGTGCAGGTCACAGAAAAGGGGTAGAAAAGTGCGACCTAGAGGTCCAGGTCGCAGGTTATGGGCCAAAAAGTGCGACCCCCCGTTCCGGTTGTCTCGGCGGCAGAATTTCAGAAAAGTTGTCATCTCAGTTGCGGCTGGTGTCGCTTACCTGTGCAATAGGGCCAGAAACACACGGAAGTTAGAAATTTTAATGTTTTAGGGTTTTATGTGAGAAAAACAACATAAAAATAGGAAAAATAAACAACTGAAAAGAAACCCTAGGGTCTGAAGTAGCTAGATATGCAGGAATATGAAAAACGACAGCGGTCGTAAATTAAAACCCGTGTGGAGTCGCCATTTGTTAGTATGAATCCTTTGTCGAAGTGTACGAAAAGGACCACTTTAGCTACGCATAACTAATAGCCCTAACAACAAAAGTGGCTGCCAATATCTTCAGATCTGCGGTTAGTTGAACAAGAAAAGAGCTGCAAAAAACCATATCTATGCATGGAAAGACATTAAGCAGTAAAAACAAGGGTTTGCTCCATATACCAATAGACAAGACAAGAACAATTTTTGAAAGAATTTTTTGTATTAATTGGGCACCTGGGAGGAAAACAAGAAGGCGTATCCAATTCTCCTCAGTGGGATGGGTTCTTGGAAGTCCTCAGCACTTCAGATCTAAGATTTCTCTCTCTTTTTGGTGTAGAAAACCCACACAAAGAATATAACTCAAAGGGAGCTCACACAGCAAATGGTAGAAAAGAGTGACCAAGTGTATAGATCCAGAGTGATCTAATAGGCAACAAAAGGTGAAGAATGGTAGGAAAAACCCTCCTATTTATAACAAAATATTGAGTCATTCTAGATCTTGGTGCATGGGTTAACCAGATCTAGATCCACTTTTTATGGAATATTTTATTATATTTGTTGGAGGGAAAAGGTATTTGACTTAGGTCAAATCCCTTAATTTGTCAAAAATAAATAAATAAATGATTTATTTATCTTTTTAAGGAAGCGGTTAGAAGATAATCAAATAAATAATGATTTATTTAATTATTTAAGGAAGTGGTTGAAAGATAATTAAATAAATAATGATTTATTTAATTATTTGTGGGTGATTTGGTCATATTTAACAAGGAATATTACCTAAATAATATTTAAATAATTATTCCTAGAAAATAATAAGATAAATAAAGGTTTATCTAATTAATTTCTTTGTTTTTGGGTTAAACATGACTGGGAATAATAATTAAATTATGGTTTAATTAATTATTCCATGAGGAAAATTAAACAAAATAGGTTTGTTTAATATTTCCTTTTGGGGTTTCGTGTTTAGACCATAAACAACCTAATAAATGTGGTTTATTAAGTTATTTTACATAGTGAAAGAAATTTTACTTAGGGTAAAATTGGTCTTACATGGTGTACTTGGGTCCATCTAATGATAATAGGTTAGATGACCAAAAAATGGTGTAACAACCAACATAGGACTGTGAAGTTAGAACCGTTAAAGAGTGACAGAGATAGGTTCTTTTGGGGTCTTAGCCAGCAAGACACTAGGAGACCAGTGTGTTGATTAGGTAGAAGAGAGTAGATGATTCATAGAGTAATTCTGAGCGAAAATTTTTCTTCATTTCTTTAGCATGATTAAATAGATGTCTGCAAGTTTTTCTTTGTCTTGCATGAGATTAGGGAGTAGAAAGTCAATTAAAAAGAGTGATTTTATCATTTGTGATCCGAATCTTGGCGGGAAGCCCCCAAGATATAAAAAGTTGAAATGGATCTGACAAGATCTGCAGAATTAGAATGCCAAAAAAAAAAAGAGAGAACACAAAGAAAATAAAACCACAAAGAAACTTGTTTTATTAAAATAGAGAATAACTTTAGAAGCTACATTGTGATGGACAATCTATCCTTTTACATAGTGAGGCTTGTTATTTATAGCCTTTTTTTAAGATAGAATACCATAGGTGGATACCATGGGCCAATACCATAGGTAGATACCACTTACAATACCATGGGTAAATCCCATGTGTGGATGAATACCATGAGTGGATACATACCATGGGTCACTTACAATACCATGGGCGAATAAATATCATGGGTGGATGAATACCATGGATCGATGCCACTTACAATACCATGGGTGGATGGATAACACGGGTAGATGAATACCATGGGTTGATTCCATTTTCCATTCAGATCAATTTGGGTCAAGTTGAATTAGCAATATTTCTTGGAGTGAGTGTGTATTCCCTTAAGGACAGAGTTTTAACCAACATTCCTCTTTGGATTGATGTTTGAAATGGTGTGTTAGGGTTAATATCTTGGTGTAATCACAATTCCAATCTACAAGAATAACAGTGATGAAATGATTAAATCCTTGCAACTTGGATCGAAAGTAACTATTCATTAAGAATTGAAACATTCCTTCAAGTTCCAGAGGATGATTAGATGGTTGCCAGTGATAATGCATGTGAGTTGGTCAACTGTGAATTTCAAGAATTGAATCCATTTCTGTCTTTGTTTCTATGTCTAAATGCAGCATGTGTTGATTGAATTGAGAGCATTATCTTATTGCAAAAACCTGAGTGTCGATTGTTGTAGAAGTTTGAGTAACTTTGCCAGAGTTAATCGGAAGTTGGATGAAAGGAAACTGTGATTAAAATCTGATCTCCAGAGTGTAGTTGTGAATTCTTGATCACTTGAGTTTATTTTAGTAGAAGTTGTGGAATTAAAACTGTCAAGAGTAGGTAATACATATATAGATGGTTCGGTCAGGTATGAAATATTAATGGCTATCATGACTGAAGTCTGTGTGTAAAATTGCTATTCAAACCAGTATGATAGTGCACCCTTTCACTTGACACCAGTATAGTGAATTGATATGAAGTGTTGACATCAGAGTTAATTAGGGACACCATTAGTAATTGCAAGTTCATTGTGTGAGTGTGGAATCAGTTCATAAGTTTACTCAGATTAGATAATTCCTTTTAAGTGTGACCTCCAAAGATCAAAATTAGGGTTTTTTAGATTTTCTAAAAACAAGTGAGTCATTGAATTAAAGTTGTTGTTGATTGGTGATTTCAGACTTAATGTTGAGATAGATTGAATCAGGGTTTCCAATGTTCAAAATAGAGTTTGTTGATTGTTCCTGTTTTATGATGAGATGAATTGATTTATTTCCGACAGTGTGTGTTTATAGATGTTCCTGTGTGCCTCAATTCTTAAATCAAATGTCATAAGGAATCATATAAAATTCGACTCTAAAAGCTTAACCTTGAGAGCGCAGTACAGCTCATGTTTTACTAGCCTGGATTGATATACAAATATTGGTGAATTAATTCGACAATTATTTCACACAAAATTTTGGTGCCGTTGTTGGGGAGCTGTAATTTCAAGATTCAGGTAATCATTATTGTTTGAAGTTCAGAGATCTTGCAGGGTTGTCAGAGGGTGGAGAGAGTATGGTAAGACATGAGTGAAGAGCCACGCATCCACTTTTGTGGGGTTGCTCCAAAGTCTGACTGATTACTGCTTGTTCTCAACTTTATTCTTATTTCCTTATGTGTAGAAGTACACCTAGGGATAATAAAGGTAGATTTATTTCCAGTTCTCAGTTTCCTGAAAATTTTGGTTCGGTAGAAACTCCATTAACTAACCCTATTGATCGTTACGCATGTACTAAAAATGAAAAAGGGAGTACTAGTGGAAAGGAAATTTTGGAAGCAGAACTTGCAAGCCAAGAAGAAGTAAGGTTGTCCATTGGCTCTTTCTCCACCAACGTCAACACCAATATGGCAAACAATGAAGGTGAGAACAAATACAATGAGGGGAATCATAAAGAAGAGGAAGGACCAACTTTCTTTGGAGGAAACAGGAATGGCCAAAGGGGAGAAAACATTGATGGGCCAAGGAGAGAAAACATCGATGGACCATGAGGGGGACCAGACGACGATGATGAAGAAACCACCTTCAAGTTTCCTATCCTCGACATCACCAGGAACATCACAATGAAGAGCATTCCAATGACCTCCCTGCCGCTCTTTTATGGTAAGTCCTCCGAGGATCTTGATGCTTTTATTTTTTAATTTGATATTATGTGTAGAAGCTATAATTACTACGATGATGCACACAAACTGAAATTGTTCCGAGCCACCCTGAAAGACGTCGCACTTCATTGGTTTATGATCCTAGGGGAAAACACCATATACACTTGGGATGACATGATATCTATATTCCTTAAGAAATACGAGGAATTTTGCAAAAATAGGGACCTCAATGATATTCTGAGAATGCAACAACAAGATGACGAGAGCCTGGAATAATATCTTGAGCGCTTCCTGTATCATTTTCACAAATATTGAAGAGCCCATCTAGAGGAAAAAATGGTCAAAATAGTCTTTCTAAAAGGATTAAGAGACGAATGCATCGAGATTCTAAACCTCTTAAGTGGTGGGGACATTTACAAAAAGTGTTTTTCCGAAATAGCCGAACTTTGTCGAACCTATTCTAGAAGCCAGGCTAAAGTAGGTAGGAAGCTACGTGATAGTCTCCGAGACACTGCACCTAAACACCAAAAACCTGCTTCTACTGATGTCACTAGGGTCGAACTAGGGAACCTGCTGGAAGACTTAAAAACTGACATCTTAAACACCATTGGAAACCAGCTCGACACAATGAAACATAAGAATAAACAAGAAGACGAAAGGGTTGTTATGGCAATATTTTTTCCTAGATGTAGGAAAATACATATGGAAAGAGAGTGTCCCATCAACATTATTGAGGTTTGTGTAATTTTCACCTTAGAACATGCTACCAATAAATTCCCATCTCTTCCCGGTCTACAGGCCATCTATAAAGGGAATTTTGAAACAAATGATCCATCGCAAGCAAGTAAAAATCCCTTTTGGAGAGGCGCCAATCAGAACATGTTCCCAGAACCTAGTCCCCAAGGATATAGTCAAACTCAACCTTGGAATTTCCAGCCAGCTTATCCTCCTTGGGCTGCTCCTCAAACTCAAAACACTCCATGGAACCAGAACTGGAGAGAAAACCCTTATACCAACACTTATTAGCCACAACCCAGTTCTATGCGCCCTACCCAAATATGCCAATCACCTCAACATAGACC
This sequence comes from Pinus albicaulis, assembly GCA_034641835.2. Lineage (NCBI taxonomy): Eukaryota > Viridiplantae > Streptophyta > Pinopsida > Pinales > Pinaceae > Pinus > Pinus albicaulis. The sequence continues at coordinate 1,518,939,277 of CM076584.1, forward strand.
AAGGGATAAAATCCATGAGTGGAGGGATAAATCTCGAACTAATCGTGCTTCTAGAAGCTTCCAGTTGGGAGAATATTCAACCAGTTGGGCTTCTAGAACTTAATTTTATTTAATTCGACTTTTTATGGGGGTCCATAGGTTTTAGTAGTAGAACATGCGAGGGTTTCCACAGTTTATAGACCAAGTATCCGTGAACCCGCAGGAAAAGGCTAGAAAAAGTGTGGAGGTATACTTTTAAAGGTTTTAAAGAGATTTTCTCCAATTCCAAGACTTGTACTAGGAACATTAGGGTTTTTGACTTCTAAGGGAGCATAATATAAGTGGTGATAGACCCATATGGATAGTCAAATGTCATGGTGACAAAATAACGTGTAATAAATTGACCCCTAAAGTGTGAAGTCTGAGGTTGTTCTGAAGAGTGAAGTGCTTTATCATTCTGAGGATTGGATTACGGACACATCGGTCGAAAACTTGTAAAAACATTCAATGCAAGCATATATATATATATATATATATATATATCATCGCTGAGGTAGGCATTCCCATACTTAGATAAAAACTAACTAAATGTTCTGGTACAGATATGATTTTAATATTACATCAATAGTAAACACAGTATGGATGCAACCATCTGTCATAAGCAGTCTATTGTATCATGAATAATAAAACTCCTCGCAGCCTAGATGGTGGAAATTAGATCCAGCGTCTTGATTTTTGCTTCCCGAACTAGTACGATTCTACCCAAGCAATTGATTGTGTCGAAGTCAAACATGGTAGAAACCACTTGATTACCAGTCAATGATGTGAACTGTTAACAAGTGTGAGAGAAACCACCAATAATGACAATGGATCTCAAAGTACTTAGTACAATCTATGAAGTGTGAATGAATTATCTGAAGTCGAACACTTCACAGAATCATTCGATCGAAGGTCAATGATGCAACTTGTCGTCGAAGGTGAGAAACCTGCCATTAGGGCACGCAGATTCCAAGGTACTGATAGGATTCTAGATCAACTTTCTAGATGATGAGCTATCATCGATAGAAAGTGACCCGTCGCAGGAAATCCCACGACACGAAACCATTAGATCAAGTTTTGAAGAAATATTTGCAAGGAATGACTCAGGGATGGTCAACGTGAATGGAGAAAAATGTTTGCAATGAATGGTTTATTTGAATTATCTCTTGAACACATAACGGCACTGCAGATGGTTTGGCAGCAATTGACCTAAATATAATACCCAGAAACCGGCTGAAGACTTTCAATGTGGTTTGGCTAAATTTTAGACAAAGGATTTTCCCAACCCAGGTACAAGTGTGACAAAGTGTCATGTTCAAGAGTGGCATGATGCTTTTTAAACAAGGGCGAAAACTAGACTCTTTTTCTCTCTTTTTCCCCCACCATTACTGGAAAGTACCTCTTTATTTTTGACAAGCTTGAGGAGTGTTGTAGCTCCTAGAGACAACCTCAAGTTGTCAAATACCAGTGCCTAGGACATCTTAAGGCAAGAGGTTTTGGAAGGGCTATATTATAGCTGATAATATATGACCTCTTGATATGCAAGGAAATTGAAGTTTTCTGGTGTGGGACCAAGATATCAGAGACAGAAAATGGATAATAATGAGTTCCAATGATATAACATAAGGGTCTATAAAGGAGCGTTAGAAGCAGACATAAAGCCGACTGCTATGAAAAGGGCCAAGCATGAGACTAGTAACAGTTACCAAGATATATGAATATGGAAACGATGGTAGAACATGAAAGGAAATGTTAGCTTGAGGTAGGCTTACACTAGCATAAGAATCCACCCAACTAACATTAGAGGAAAAACGGAAATGTAAATATAACATGAACTGAATATCGTGCCTCGAGCCATATTTAAAGTGTAGAAGACTATTATATATGAGTACCCTCTATGATAAATTCATATCTAAATAATCAACACTCGCATTCCGAAAGCTTTCGATACAGGAAAAGTGGTGGAAATACAAATGAACATTTATATTAAAACACAACTGAGAAATTACAGACTGTTACTCATCTCATTTAGAATCCATTTCACAAGAGAACAGATTCACTTCTATTACCCAATGGGCTCTTCCAACATACACAGTAAACAGATCTCAAAATTTAAAAAAAGGAAAGTTCACAACTAGCAATTCTGCTCTGAAAAATCTGGAACCCTATCTCAGCTTCAGATTTCATCTTTTATAGCCATGAACTGAGCTCTGCGAAAATATATTTTAGACAAATATTACACTTCCAAAATATCTTTCTGTTTGGGGTCTCTATAAAAATCAAAATTGATGATCAAGAAAAACCACCTCTCATCATCTACATAGTGGCCTTAACGAAGGCGCTAACTAAAAACATAACAACTAAACAGAAAATAAAAGTTCAGAGGGTGAAACAAAGGTTTCACCCAATATTACAATGTAAAATAAATAAAAGTAAATGGGCCACCTGGGCCAGATCACGAATATCATTTTTTGGGACAAAGAGAGGTGCTTGCTGCCAGCGGACTTGGAAGTGATATTGATGTGGATGAACCAGATTTGTCACTGAGTGGAGGTAGCGACTGGTGGGATGATGTGGAGGTATAGGTGTTGACGTACTCCATGCATTTTTTCCATATGTTAGCCCCTGGTGATGGCATAGTGACAAAAGTCTCTACTAGAGCCTGAATGTCTGCCAATTCGGTGTAGTCCACATGGACGGCCAGGCGCTACTTAATCTGACAGAGGAGGGACATTTCCTTGCTTAGGGCGGTAATTATCGTTTCTGCTTTTAGGCTATTGGTTTTCTCAAAGGGTAGATCAGTTTGGTTCATAAAGGTTGTCAGCTTCTGTTCATAATATGTTAGTCCTGAAAACGCAGACGTTACTAACTCCCAGCATGACGGAAGCCTTGATTTTACCAGCTCATCCGACTCTCGATCAAACCATTCCACTCCCCTGGCAACCTAATCCAAACCACTCAGTGTGTTTTCATGCGCAGTATCTTTATCAATCACCCTTCTGACTTCCATCACTCCTTTGAAATGGTCTTTGATGCCTTGGGCAAGTAGCTCTTCATAGTCCAATCCATTCAGGTAAGTGATATACCTTTTTTCCATGGCCACCTTTGCCTTTGCTTCCTCTTGACCTTCCTGCAACTTTACTTTGAATAATCGGACCGCGATATTTTTATCATCCATCAAAGTAATATATTTCCAATGCTTCTTCACCTTTGATATGATTTCGATCAAAATGAGGCGCCTGGCTTCTAGGAGGGTCGCATTTCCCTTCATCTGGTTGGTCAATTCTTTGATGTTTTTTTCATGTAGCAACTGCTCTCTTTTCGTTTTCTCCACCTCTTCCTGTAGGGCCGTTACCACCTTATCGTTTTTTGCCAGCTTAGCTTCCAGTTCCCGTATATTCTAGTGTGTTGTATGGGCTTCATTTTCCGAAACCTGCAAGTTTGAAAAATCTTTAGTAATTTGCTTCGGGGTTGTGCCAGGTGCATTAGAAGTTGGGGTCACGCACACATGCTTGTCCCATTGTTCTTGTAAACTTGGCAGTCTCTTTCTGAGGGAAACCATTTCCACGATCTTTTTATCATTCCCTTCCTGTTCCTTGACCAATGAATCAGAGAGGGCCGATTTCTCTCTTTCCACCTGAACTAAATCCTCTGTTTGTACATGTTTCCTGCGGGGAATGTGTAGTATTTTCCTTAGCTAGGAGTTTTCAGCCTCTAGATTCATAATGAGTTGTTTTCGGACCGCATCCTTGTTGCTCCATTTTTCCCTTACTACTCTTCTAAGGTTTTGTAGATTGTTGGCTATGCCTCTGGCACTAGCCCTTTCTTTCCTCTAGTTCTCCAACAATGCGTTGTACTTGTCTTCCAGCTTCCTCAGTGACAGTGCAAGCTTTACCACTTCGTCCCTCAACATATCCCCAATGCATTGATGTAGACCGAGCTTGTCTGTTAAAGGGACATTGGCCAGATTTAAAGCAAATTCTAAAGCACGGTAGCTAGTTCCTTCGGCTATAGGATCCAGCACTTCCTCTGTAATGGTGATTATCAACTGCTCTTTTTCCATATCAAGCTCGGTAGTGAGCCGAGTATGATACTTATTCACAAACCCAGCCAATTTTGCTCGATGTTTCTCCCTTACAGTTTTGTTTCTATTGACGATCTCTTCCCTTACTTCAGCCCTATTAACTGAAATGGCATGCGACAACACGGAGAGTTTTGAAGAAGAAGCACCATCATAATTAACTCTGAAACCGGCCTTGCTTCTGTCAAGCTCCCCATATCGGAACAATTCCTCCTATGGAGACTCTTCCCATGTAATCTCTGGTTCATCAGTTCTCTGTTTCTTGGAGGGATGAGATCCCTCACCCATATCCATACCTTCTTTTCCTCCTGAAGCATCCGTCTCGTCAGTTTTCCCCCTTCTCTCTGTCCCTGTGGAAGTAGTGTCGCCCCTTCCTTCTGCAGCTGAAGATTCAACCTCCATCTGTGAAGCCAAAGGCCATGTATCAAGGTTAGCTCTCCACTCAATGAAGAGCCTAGTATCATGTACATAAGTAGTTGAATTTATTTTCCTTTTCTTATTGGAAAGGATCCCTTTCTGGTCATAGGGACAAGCCTTTCCCTGTATCAAATCCATCCCTTGAAGCAGCTCTTCCATTATGGAGAGGGTGTGTCTTGAATTTACTGTGAAGGGGCCGATAGAGGTAGGGAGCTTGAGGATGTATCCTTTCTTCGTGGGAACGAAGTGGAATTGGTCAGCCTTCAGGGTTTGGCAGATGTACTCAAGGGAAAAAATCTGCATAGAAGGAAACACCGGAAGGCGATAGGGGGGTGTGACTGCACCATAGACCCTAATCCCAGTGTAGTCGTCAAACAGGTACCAGTCCCCTGTGCTTTCTTCATCATCGAACTATAGCCAGTCCTTCTGCATGGGAAATATCTTGGACGGAGGGTTGTCGTGGATTATGGTGTAGGCTATGGTCATGAATTCATTCAAGAACGTTGTGTAACCCCTCCCGCTAGGTTGTTGAAGAACAGAGACGTTCCACTCAAAGACAGTTCTTGGCTGGGCGTTCGCCCTTGAATTATTTTCGAGACCTAGGGTCTCAAACTTATCAGCATGTTCAAACAGGAAGAGTTAAAACACTAATGAACAGAACCAGAAAGACCTCGAAGAGGGTAACTCTTGGAACTGGGTTTGAATGGCCGAGGCCAAGAAAGTGGGGATATCTAAAATAAAGCCCTGCTGATACATGAGCCAAAGGAGAGATATATATTCTTTTGACACTCGCTCGACCTCCCTGAGACCTAGTAACCTTGAAACGAAATCGAGGATAGGCTGGACATTTTCTCTGAATGTGGACAAGGAAACCATATCTGAAGGCAGGATATTCATAAGACAAGAATCTGAAATAAAACAGAGGAATTCACTTTGCTGGTTCCAGGGTAATTTTGAAAAATGATGGGAGAGGGATAACTCAGTGAACTCAACGTAACTCTAGCTGTGGGGGAAATGGAGGGCTTCCTCTATGAGCTCAGGAGATATGCGGAAAATCCTATTTCCCTGAGCTGATAAAAATAAATCCTTGCGCTTGTCATAAGTATCTCTGAGCCAGCATATGAACTCGGTGACTGGATAGGTGGGCGGAGAAATTTGGTAATATAAGCCTGACTGAACGAATCTAAACCGGTCTTGACCCTTCACATGGATTTCCAACAAATCAGGTCTGACACGTGATACACTGAAAGGGTAGGAACGGTCACGAATATGAGCTTGAGTGTCAATGAAAGGTTCAGGTCCAGAGACTGCCCTGACCTCGTGGGTTTGTGGGGTTTCAAAGTCAGACTTTCTGGGCTTTACTCTCCCCATGACCAGTTTGAAAAGTAAAACAGATGGAAAACTGTAAGGCGGAAGAGCGACTAAATACATGTAACCAGTGAGGAATACCCAGGAGGGAAAGCAACGCGGGGGTTCAAAGTGACCTTGTACTGGAGTTTGAGCTTTGTTGCACGACAGATTCATAAAAGCCAGTATTTTACCAAAGTGGGCGTAGAACAGGGTTAAAAAGACCTATATTCACGGAAAAGGAGTTTAGGGTGCCAATTTTAGGGCTGATGTCATAAGGACGTCGACAATGGGGCGCATGGCATTAGGTTATTGACTATTGCGTGCAGGGTAGGTTTGAGCCACACACCTGGTTAATATCAGTACTGGTCGTGTACCGGCTTTCCTAACTTACCTTACCTTTTGCTTTAGTAGCGCCACTTGTCTTTCTTGAGGGGTCCACTTAATAGTTCCAGCGGTGGCCCGTGAGACCTTCCCACGATGCTCCATCACCCCACAGAACTCTTAAGACTTACTCCGCCAACCCGTGACGTCATGCATTCCGGGGGGTAGACCTCCACCTCCTTCATACCATCCTTGGTACCCCCGGAATCCCTGCACGTGGCGCTCTCCCTTTGAATATTTCGACATATGGATGCAACCCTAATTTTGCTTAAATGCATAGTACCATCAATATTTTGTCCGCACCCTTATTATGAGGGGGTTTGCATACCATACTTTCTTTATATTTTCTTAGCCCGCTTACCTCTTATGGATTTTTTCTTCATTCACCTTAAGTTTTCCTTTGCAAATTTAAGGTGAGGGTTAACATAACAACATTGGATCCACCTGGGGATGGCACGTTCATCCTCGGACGTGTCGAGAACTTCACAGACCATTTATGAATTATACCTTGATAACCAGAGCCCCTTCAAAATTTTCAGCCGCTCGTATGGCAAAACAAAACATCAAATGTGAAAGTAAAAGCAACAGATATATACACTATATACAGCAGGCCCCTAAGCCACTGGTCAGTATTGGAAATAGGGTTTTAATAACTGCCCATTTATGGGTGCCTCGATCACATCACCTTCCAATTTATCTAGTGTGAAGGTGTTATTTCCTTTAACCTCGACGATTTTGAATGGCCCGAACCACAGCAGGTCAAATTTTCCATGCTTACCCTTCTCGGCTCTTCTGATGTCCCATATCAGTACCAAATCCCCAGACTGCATTTCCTTGTCTTTGGCATGTTGATCAAACAAACCCTTCATTTTTTCCTGATATTTTTCTAATCGGTCATTCACCTGATTTCGAATCTCTTCTAACTCAACCAACTGGTTCATTCTTCTGGTAAGATCATTGGGCTCTTCTTGGCTATCCTGTAGGAACTTTCCCACAAGCAAAGCGAGCTGAATTGGGAAAACCGCCGCTCGCCCATAGACCAGTTCGTATGGGGACTTGCCAGTCAATCTTTTGTTAGTGATTATGTTCACCCACAATGCGAATTTAAGCTGAGATTCCCAGTTTTTCTGACTTTCGTTTCTAGCTTTCTTTAATGCCCTCACCAATGTCTTATTGGAAGATTTGGCCAGTCCATTTCCCTGGGGATAATAGGATGTAGAATGCCCCAAATTGATATTGTATTGCTGACAGAAATTGGTGAATTTGGCAGACTTGAAAGCCTAAGCATTATCAGTCACAACCTTAGCCGGACAGCCAAATCTGGATATGATATTCTCCTCGAGAAACTTGATCACAACTGCATCAGTGGCATTTCTCGCTGGTATAGCCTCTACCCACTTGGCGAAGTAGTCAGTGGCGATTAGGATCCACTTATGTTGACCATTGGATGTTGGGTGGATCTCCCCAATGAAGTCGATCCCCCATTGCTGAAAAGGCTCTTCTATATGTACTGGTATCATGGGTAAGGGTGCGAACTTTTGTTTTTCAGCGAAGCTCTGACACTTCTCGCACACCCTGACCTGAGCATGTACATCTCTGAAAAATTTGGGCCAGAAGAATCCCGCTTTCAAAATCTTGTGGGCTATATACTGCCAACTATAGTGGCCTCCACAGATGCCTTCGTGGAATTCAACCATGACCTCCTCCACTTCAGACTCTGTGACGCATAAGAGCAGGATTCTTGAAGGATCCTTCCAATATAGTCGGCCATTTGCAATAATATACTTCTATGATTTCAACCTCAATGTTCGATATTTAGCCTTATCGAAGTTCAATGGGCACCTGAGGGTTAAAAGGTATTCTACAATATCCTTATACCACACACTAATCAGATACTTCATGTGTTTTTTTTTGCACAGTAGTTTCTATCCCGGGCTATTCGTCCATGCCTTCAGGCAAATCTCCAACTCCCATGGATAGATTTATTCCCAAAGCCTAACAGTTTGACTCAGACAAAATTTTGTACAACCCCTGTCCCTTGATAAGCTTCATAGGGAGAATGTGTAATTCATATTCTTGGATCTTGGCGATCCATTTACCTCTTTTTCCCTCGCTGTCTCCTTGAATCAAGATATCTTTCACCGCGACCGTAGGCATGAAAGTAGTTATGGATGACTGCAGTACATATATTAGGAAAGCTTTTAGGGATTTTACCAGTGCATACGCCTGCTTCTCTAAAATTTTATACTTCAACTCGGCATCCCAAAGTACTTGACTGAAAAAGGTGATGGGATGCTCATACCCTTCCTCATTTTTCTGTAATAATAAAGCGGCTACAGTATGTGGGGAGGCAAATGAGAAGATCATGAATGGCTTACTATAATCGGGTCCTGCCAGTACTGGGGCTTCTGTAAAGGCACTCTTAATTCTGTTGAATGCTTCTCTTGATTCAGTCGTCCATTTCACATCATTTTTTTTCTTAAGCATCTCAATGATATGTCGAACTATTTCTGCGTAGTTCGGGATGAATCTTCTTAGAAAATTTATGTGTCCGAAGAAAACCTAGACCTCCTTCTTGTTTCGAGGTAAGGATATGTCTTTAATTACCTCTACCCTTTTTGGATCAATCTTCACTCCTGCTTTAGTTACAATGTGCCCTAGTAATTTTCCTTCTTCTAAAGAAAACATGGACTTATGAGGATTTAGGGACAGACCATACCTGTGGCACTTTTTGAAAGTTAGACGCAAATGTTCAATATGTTTAGCATCATCCTTCGAAAAAATGGTGATATCATCCAGATATACCACCACGAACTTGTCTTGCTCTCCTACGAAAGCGATGTCCATCGCTCTCTAGAAAGTGGCTCCTGCTTTTATCAGGCCGAAACGCATTCGGGCATACATGAACGTACCCCATGGCATGGTGAATGTCGTCTTATTTGATCTTTAGGAAGGACTGCCACTTGATTATAACCATATAATTCATCCATCATGGACATTCGAGAGGATCCAACCACTTTCTACAATATGTGATCCATCTTGGGGAGGGGATAGTTATCCTTAAGCGATGCCCTGTTCAAGTTCAATAAGTCTACACATAACCTTATTTCTCCATTCTTCTTTTGGACCGGGACCAGTTTGGCCACCCATTCTGAATATCTCAGAGGAACAATGATCTTAGCCTTTAGAAGCTTCTTGATTTCTTTCTCTATAGAAGGAAGCAATAAAGGGTTAATCTGTCTTAAATTATTCTTATGTGGCTTGGCATCTCCCCTCAGTGGGATTTTATGCTAAATGATACTGATATCAAATGTTTTTAGATCTTGGTAGGACCAAGAGAAAACGTCCTTGTAGGAATGAAACAATTGAAATTATTTTTCTCTATATTCTTCTAGGACTCCTTTAGATAATTTGACAATCTTAGGATCCTCTATTGTCCCGATGTTGACATCGTCTACTTGACCTTCCTGGGTTACTTTGTTAGGGCTGATAGGAACGTCATTTTTATCGAATAATCTTTCCAAAGGTACCAGACCCCTGGGGATTACGTTCCCTTCAGTTGCAACACCCTATGCCTAGCCACCATCTCTTGCCATTTATTTTGGGGCCGTTCTTCAGTCTCTTTCTCTTCTCCAGTATCAATGACTAAGTTAGAGAACTCTCTGATAGTTTCTATGAAGCGTTTCATCTGCTCCTCATCCTCAAACACCTGCCAGTGTTTGACGTTATCTGGTATAGAGGGACGATAATGCACCTCTACTTCATATCTCAAGAGCGGATTCTGGGGTGGACGAAAATTACTAGCTGCTACAGCAAGGGAATCAACCATCTTGTTTTGATCTCTCAGCATAGATTATATATTGAATGCTAGGAAAAAGTTCTCCACTAAGTCCCATACTTCGTTTCTCTATGCCCTTAACCGAGGATGTTTGGCTTGGCACTGGTTTTCAATTTGCCTTACCACCAGCTCTGAGTCTCCAAAAACTTTAAGACTCTGAATGTTCATATCCTTAGCAGTTTGTAAACCCAAAAGCAGTGCCTCATACTCTGCCACATTATTGGTGGCTTCATATTCCAAATTAAATGAGAACAGGACTAGTTGTCCAGTAGGGGAGATTAAGAGGACTCCCACTCCATTTCCTTCCCTTGAATTTGCTCCATCAAAGTGCAAAGTCCACATCCCCCTTTCATCACTACTTGAGGATTGTTCCAGCTTCATCAGATTGAATGTTGGTTCCTGTGAGAACCCTTGGTCTTCCTCTAGCCTAACACAAGAAAACTCTCCCTCCTTGCTATATACCCGAGAATTTACTGAGCCATCAGCTCTAGTCACCATCTTGACAAATCTTGACTCCCGATACAGCCTTCTTTCTTGCCCTCCGAACACCAGAATGGTTGCATAAGTGAGGTCAAGCTTCATTGACCCACCAATTTTGGTTCCCCGTGATCTAGACAAAAGCATCCCAAACCGAGCAGGGATATTAGCGACCACTATGTCCATAACAACACTCTTGGCCGGAATTTGGGCCAAATTCACCACTAGATCTTTGATCATTCCTAGGCCTTTGACCCTTTTGGAGTCAAAATAATAGAGGTCCTTGTACGGTCTAGTGATCTGCAATCCCAACTGCACCATGATCGAAAGAGGTAACAGGTTATGTGATGCCCCTGAATCCAACATACAATTGTGAAGCAACAAATCATGAATGACTAAAGATACATAAAAAGGAGGGGTTGCAGAGTCCAATTCTTCTACATGGGGGCCAAATACTACCATAGGTCTTTCCTCTTGAAGGTTAAGACTATCTTGGTGTAAGGTTACTCCATGAGGGAGCATGAACTGGGATACTTGAGCTTTGTAAGAAAGTTGCTTTAGGAGCTCGACTAAAGGGACATGAATATTAACCTTCTCTAACTCTTTTTAGAGATTAAACACAGTAGGACCCTTTTCTGCAGCTGTCTCTTTTGGCTCTTTGGGAATGACAGGAGGCTTTTCATCAGTGGGAATATATTTAGGATTTGCAAGAGGGTTAGGTACGGACTTAGACGAGGATGGAGGAGTACCTTTCTGGTATGAGGGTTCTTCAACTGGTTTTTTACCTCTGTTATCAATCTTTTGAACGACCGATTCCTTTGGAGATGACACTTCTTCTTGATCTTGAGTATGTGTCCTTTTCCTAGAAAAGCGTAGGTAATACTTCTTGTGGAATTGGGCTTGCATGAAATCCACGAAATGTTTGCAATAATCATTGATGTCAGGATCCTCAGTGGAATTCACTTTCTCGTCCTCTTCTTCCTCTCGAAGAGAAAGTTATACCTTCTCCCCTTCTGAATAGGCAAGGTACTGGCCATCTTTCCCATCAAGAACATCTTCAATAGGGCCCTCCATTTTCCCTTCCAAATAAAGTGGGGGTTGTATGTGATCCTGTTTCTCCTTTCTGTCCCTTTACAATATCTGCAGAGGTGGTTTTCGATACTGTGGGTTATATCCTCTGTTAGGAGTAGTCTGAGATGGTCGGGACAAGGCATTATTTGGTTCAAGTTCTAGTTTCACTAGCTTATTTGAAAGATTCTTAATTTTACTGTTAAATTTTAACAAGTCCAGTATAGGAGAAACTCGACGTTTTTTAGTTTTAGGGAGTCAAAAGAAAAACACAAGTAAACTTTGTGGTTGTAATTTTTTGTCAATTTAGTCTCTCAAGCCCAAAAAAGGATAAAATAATACAGGAGAGAACTCTATTGACCATGATTAGTCAACATATACCTTTTTCATAAATAGTCCATTTCAGTCCGAAAAAGGGGTAAACTTATATTGAAGGGACAACTATTCATTTACTTTAACGAGTTTGAATATTCAAGTAATCGACGATCTTTTCATATTTAGAGAGTCTGAAAAGGGATTAAAAGAGAACTCCAGGGTTTCGCTTTTTCGTAGGAGAAACTCGGCGTTTTTCATGTGTTTTACGAGAATGAAAGATAGAAAAATAATCTCAGGATTTTCATGAGTTTAATGAGTCTTGAAAATAATAACCGAAATGGAATCAAGATATATTTCATTTTTATACAAGCTTGAAACATAGGAAAAATTATGCTTGAGAGTGGTTTCATTTTTATACAAGCTTGAAACGTAGGAAAACTGTGCTTAAGAGTGGTTTCATTTTTACACAAGCTTGAAACGTAGGAAAACTGTGCTTGAGAGTGGTTTGTTTCATTTTTACACAAGCTTGAAACAAAGGAAAAAATTTCATGCTTGAGATAAGTTTCAATGCCCCCCAAGCATAACCTGCAAGAGAATATGCCCCCCAAGCTTCATTTCATTCACCTAAGTAGACTATTGGTTATTAATAGGTGGATGTAATGAAGGTTCATTTACGAGATCAAATGAAAGACTCGACTTGACACTTACGAGATCTAATCAAAGACTCGATTCAATTAGGAGAGGATTTGTTTCATTTTTTAATGAGCTTGACACAAGAAAAGAACTATGCTCATTGCCTGATTCATTTTTTAACGAGGTTGACACAATAAAAGGAACTATCCTCCAGGTGACCTGTTTCATCTTTTAATGAGGTTGGCACAGGAAAAGAACTATCCTCATTGCCTGATTCATTTTTAACGAGGTTGACAAAGGAAAAGAACCATACTCATTGCCTAATTCATTTTTTAACGAGGTTGACACAGGAAAAGAACTATCCTCCGAGGATCTATTTCATTTTTTAACGAGGTTGACACAGTAAAATAACCATTCTCCGAGGATTTGTTTCATTTTTTAGCGAGGTTGACACAATAAAAGAACTATCCTCATGGGTCTGTTTCATTTTTTAACGAGGTTGACATAGGAAAAGAACCATCGTCCGGATGAGCCTTGATCATGGCTTCCAACTGGAAGAGACACATGTCAATGGATACCCCTCGATCATGGCTTCCAAGAGGTCTTCATCAAAAGGAAGAACAGATATCTGGAAGGAACACATGTCAAGGGACTCAATAGGGATAATAACATTGTGTTCAAATACCCCCATAGAATTCACCATGTCAGTTACCTAATCTAAGTCAAAGGAAGTCGAGAAAATAGTGAGAGGCTCGCTTGCATCGGTAATTGAAAACATGGGATTGGTTTCCACATAATTAACCCATGGCGGGGTAGATACCACTTTTGTATAATGAAAATTCAAGGGTGTCGGATTATTAGCAGTCGTATCAAGACTAACGAATGAAATCTGGTCAACAGTCACAATTTTTCCATTGTGAGGGAAAGACATCACGCGAAAGAGTGTCGATACGACAGCTTTCATTGCATATACATAGTCTCGCCCAAGGAGAAAATTGAAATCCAAGGTTTCTCGAACTACCATAAGATCAATACAGACAATTTTACCTTCCAAGGTAATAGGAAACTTAGGAAGGATCCCTAAAGGTTCACTAATGGTTCTACTAAAATCCGGAAAATTTTATGTAACAGGCACAAGCTGAGGAGAACCCAAAGCTTTCCAAGCAGTTAAGGATAAAATACTAACACAAGCACCTTCATCTACATGCATGCAGTGCACATTCTTACCACAAGCCTTCACAATGATTTGGAAAGGGATGGAGGAAGGAAGACGAGGTTCTGTAAGTCTATTCCAATCAAAGGAAAATACCTCAGTGCTTGGAGGGGGTTCTATAGAAACAGGTGAAATGCCCCCTGGCGTAGAAGAATCTGATGTCACAAGCAAAACCTAAGCTGTATGAATTTCACTCTCTTCGGGGAGAGTGGGATCGACCGAATGTGAAATTAAGTCGACCACTTGATCAACTAATGGCTCATCAACCTAAGTGATGTGAGTTTCATTCTCCAATGGAAGATTGGGATTGATTGTACTTGGAATTAGATCAATCACTCCGTCAGTTGATGGTAGGTTGAGAGAAATTTTACGGTAACCAGTTGGAAGTTTTTGTTGTGGAACAGTAAGGTTTTCCAACAATTTTGAGGCTTCATCCATGTAAGGGAAAATGTGAGTTTGATGACTCCCTTTGCATAAATTACAAGGAAACCTAACTTTACCCTATTTCCCAGGAACCTGAATATCACTAGTTGATGGATCCAAAGTAACTTGATGGGATCTTTCTGACCATACTTCCAAGATCTTAGGAATACTAGGACAATTTATAAGGAAGTGGTCACCCTTACAAAGCTTGCAAGGTTATTTTGGTTTACGATGCATGTTTAAGGTTTCCTCAACACTACTAACACTTACAGCCATGGTTGGTTGGTTGACTTCTTTCTTATCTTGCTTCTTCTTATTAACCACCTGGTTACTAACATCAATGCTTTTACCAAGTGAAGAAGAAGAAAGGAAGGAAGACATGTTGGGTGAAGAAGGTAAACGGTCAACATGAGGTTGGTGATGTTGAGATGGTGAAATCGGTTGAGGTGGAACAATTTGAGTATTTGAGGCCAATGATGTTGAAAATAACCATACCAATATACCTATGGTAAATCCAGGTAATGACAATGTAGCCATATAAGGAGTACCAACATTTCCAAAGCAAGGAAAAGTACTAGGATTCTCATTAAGAGGGGTTCCTGGTTGGTAAATTCTAAAATTGTTGCCATTATATTCAACTTTAGTGAATTTATTTAAAAATATTAACAATTCAAATTCACAATCGACACCTAAGGTCTCTAAAAATTAAAAACAAACAAATGAACACGCGCTATCAAATCTAGGAGTCAAACCACACCCAAGAAGTTTGTTTTCATAGTGAAATCACTAGTTGGTGATGAAATCCAATGTTGCAGAAATCAATGTGAAAAACTAGCAGTCGGAACAGTTACCCTCACAACCTGCTTAATGAAATAGTTTGGTGCAAGTACCTCCACTATGCCATCTCGAAGTGAAGAGTACCCTCTGGAAAGTCCAAGTGATTCTAGCCAACGTCTGTTCCAGGTACAATGGGACCTTCCCTCCACCGTCACCTTGGGAAAAATCCTAAATATTATGGCCACTAAGGTCACCAACTGAGACAAATTCCCCTAGAGGAATAGTTTATGATCTGATATACACGCAAGGGCAGAGTATTAAGTTCAATCCCCTTGAAATATCCTAGACATGGTAAATCTGATTTTTTCTAACAAGTGACCCCAGGTTCCTCAAAAATGGTTAATCTGAGGTTTACCGTTTTTATTACATGCACATCTTCTATATTTGCCAATGAGATAGGTACAATTACCTCACTGGGTCCGACATGATCTCGTGCTTGACACTTTTAAGAAGAGCTTCCCGGAGCACAATTGCAAAAATTGGATATTTTCCTTACCGCAAGATACTATTGTTTGTTTAGTTGCTTTGGAACGTTAACTACAACCTATTCCAAAGCACTAGCCTAAGCTAGATTGGTGGAAAGAGCCCTAGAAAATGTAAAAATTTCTAAATGAATTTTATTAAGCACTGTGTTATTTGGGTTGTTATTACTCAAAGGGTAAATGGATATGAAACCAATGGTGTTATGACTTGATCCAAAACTAAATGCAATCGAATATCATAATGTAATATTTTTAATTCGATGAATCATAACTAAATTAAGGAGAGAGCTTCCATTCATTTCCAACAATGCAAAAATTCATAAATAAGAGAAAAGATAACAAATTCTCTAATGCACAAATTTTATCAAGAAAAACTAATGCTTTTTCAATTCCAAATTTTTATTTTTATGTTTTTAAAACAAGCATAAAAACATGTAAATTCAAACCAAAGAAACTGATCTAAATCTACGATTGATTTTTCTAGAATGTAAACTATGCAATTGTAATCTATGCACAATTCACTTGAAAAGTATGCAAATGTAATCTATGCACATTTTTAGTTCATATTCTGAAAATGAGAATTCTAATTATGCAAATGTGATCTATGAAAGAGAATTCTCAGACTCAAGATTATACCAATGTAATCTAAAGAACCAATCAAGTGTAAGTAAAGAAAATTGGGTGATAATTCCAAAGGTCAAAAGTAAAAACACTCAAAGGTGATTAACACTCAAACACAATTGCTAAGAGACTGAGACAAACCTCAAAGTAATGACCAAAGGAAATAAAATTAATAATTTCTCAAAAAAGTAACTCAAAACACCCAATTAACTTAACATAGACTGACGCAAAAGTGGCTGAAACGAAATTCACACATAAGATTTGACAGCTAAAATAAACTGGGGCAAACATAAAGAATCATGTGATCTGGCTCCTAAAAAGAGAATCTTTATTTTTTTTTTAAATTTCCAAAGGTCCGTAGGTTCTAAAGGATAAATTTGCAGTACCGCACTCTTTTAAACTAAAAACTGCGGAGTCTACCGCACTGTTTTCTGTTAAAAACTGCGGAGGCAAGGAAAAGTACAGAAAAAATAAATATTCAACTTTTCTTTTCACGGATTCTTAAAGTTATCTTCCCAACCCAATCTTATATAATTCAAAATCAAAAGACTCTAAAAGTCAAACTAAACAAATAAAAATAAAAGGAAACTAAGTTGTATTCCCCAGTGGAGTCGCCATTTTTGTTATGTGGAATAATCCCTCTTGCGGTCAAGAGCGATCTCCCTAGTATTCTACGAATAGCTAGAAACAAACATCCATTTGTAAATCGTTTTGTCTAGATTATTTGCAATTATGAATTATTATAAACAAAGAAATAGGACATGCCCCTACCTTGACATCCAACGTTCGGTGCAGTATTTTATCCAGTCGCTCCAAAGAGGTTTCTTGAGTATGTAGAACCTGCAGTCAAAGGCAGACAAAAGAATTAAAAGCACCTACAACATATAATAATTTAGAACAACTAATCTAACTTAGTGATCAAGGAGCCTAAGTATTGAATTATTCAAATAAGCACAAGAACAACTCAATGAGAAACGAAGATCCATATGTTTTATCTTGAATGAAAAGAGTAACTTTACAACCTGATGCCTTGATGTCGTACAAGTTTCTCCCAGGGTCTTGAACAATCGTTCCTCCTTCATTTTGAAAAGCCTTCCTCTCTTTGAACCAGCATGGAGTTATGGACATAAGGGTGTGATCATTCTCATGCCAACAACAACTAGTGTAGAGAGTATTCTCTCTTGAGAATTTATTCAGCGACTAACATGTATATCTACAATATTTGTACAGTCTACCCTTGAGACTGACACATGAGCTCAATTTATAGGGAAATGGAGGTAGTTTCAGTTCCATGAAGAGGGGGATGGATTCCTCTCTTGAAGGGATTTGAGCTCCATAGACCAAGGGATATGCTCCATGAGTGGAGGGATAAAGCTCGAACTGATCACACCTCTAGAAACTTCCAGTTGGGAGAATATTCGACCAGTTGGGCTTCTAAAACTTACTTTTTATTTAATTCGACTTTTTACGTGGGTGTCCAGGTTTTAGTAGTAGAATGTGCTGGGGTTTCCGCAGTTTATAGACCAAGTATCCGTGAACCCACAGGAAAAGGCTAGAAAAAGTGCGGAGGTAGACTTTTAAAGGTTTTAAAGAGATTTTCACAAATTCCAAGACTTGGTTTAGGAAAATTATGGTTTTTTACTTCTAAGGGAGCATAATATAGGTGGTGATAGACCCATATGGATAGTAAAATTTCAGGGTGACAAAATAACGTGTAACACCTTCCCAAATCTGAGATGGTTCCAAGTTGTCGGATGAGTAGTCCAGCTCAAACTCATCCATCTCTCTGTTCTGAGAGGTTCTCTGTCGTTCCAAGAGCTCCTACTCCTTGCCTCGAAACCCTTATCTGTTCCGAGGTGCTGGCTCAAAGGCTATGACCGTCAACTGTATCTGATGGGGTAAAGAAGGAAAGTAAGGGTCATAATAATAACCCATTGTCGGGTTGTTAGAGCTGTTAAGATAATGCCAAGGCATGCAACTGTTGTGTATCCTGTGACCGTTGGCGACATACCACCTTAAAACCCGAGTAGTGAGCGTTGAGCTTCCTTAAATGGTCCTGCGGAAAACTCCCATGTGTAATGTATAAGATGTCAATAGGGTCTCACGGCGCTGGAGTAAAACGAAACACTGCCTTGAACCTATACCATGCACTGCCCTGTGTAGATTCAATCCCTTATGGTGTCCGCCGACATTCTAGGGTTTGTTACAGTTAGGGTTCCGCCATCGCTCCATTGCCTCCTCTATTCTCCATCAATCATCCATGATCTGAAATTGTGAGAACAAAGTATTTCTCATACAGAGATTGACTGTAGGGGCATTCACCGGATCTTTCACCTTTCAAAGAAAGGATGAATCCGAAGGCTATCTGGCCCTTCTACAGACTCTGCCTAAAGAAATAAAAAGTAATCACAAAGATCCGATCAATGAAATTGTTTGTTTTAACTGCAAAGTATTCATTGATCCAACTTTAATGTGTGAATAGGCAAGTATACATATTCTTCAAATGAAGTATAGTGGTTTGAAGATGAACTAATAAGTTTTGTTCACTGTTTAAACCTACTTGGGAAAAGATAACTTATAAAAATTTACTGTTTAAAGGAGCAGAATCTGAAAATATGCAGCAAAATTATACATTATGACAACAAATAATTGTTTAAGCGGTTCACCCCTCTCTTGGGCTACCTCCGCTGGGTCCAAAAGCCTCTAATTAGGCTTTTTCCTCTTTGATTAAATGCTCAAAATGTGAATAAAACTGTATAGAAGCCTCAAATGGTAAAATACACTGCAAAAATAGATTCAGAAGGCTCAAATCAGTATAAAATGACTAAAAAAACACCTCCATTGGATGAAGATAGTCCAAAACAGCGCTTCTTCCCTTAGGCCCTGGTGGCTCCACGACCAAAAACGCTGGTAAATTCTCTGTTAGAGCGCCCTGATGGCTCTGCAAACACTTCCAAAAGTTTCAGAATGCTCTCTACACCCAAAATCAAAAAACATTTCGTCCAAAAAGGACTTTCCTAGCCAAAGTTATGGCTAACTGAAGTTTGCCCTTCAAAAGCTCCGCTAACTGTGGAGAACTGGAGTTAACTCCAGTTAAAATAGCAACTTCCCCCAAATCTGTCGGGCGCGCTCCAAATTCGGCGGAAACATTAAATATGACGGTTTGAAAAATTCCGCATTCACATGCGCTCAACCCACATCATTTAATTGTGATGTCAAACGGTTAGGATAACTGTTTTAGCTCCGCGTTTATGAAATCCGCTCCACCAATGCAGCACGTTAATGAAACCTTGGACCATACGTTATCGTATTCAACCTCCGCTCCAACATTTGAACCACGTGCTTAGACACGTCATCCAAAGCCACGTATTGACCCACATTTGAAGCACGTGCCCTTTATAAAACTTTAGAATTGTGGGTTTAAACGAATATGGGTTTTAACTCTTTTTTCATATTTAAAATTTGGTTTTAATATATAGTGTAGTTTTAATATTTAGATTTTTAATAAAGTTTAATTAAAATTTGAAATTAATTAAAAATATAATTAATTAATATAATATATGATTAATTAAATCATATAAATATTAAAAACTATATAGTTTAATTAATTTATTAAACTTTAATAAAAAAATAAAATTATTCCAACACATAGTATTAAAAAGAAATTTCCCTTCAAAATTGAAGGTTATTGGGCGATTTCAAAATGCAAGATCTCCTCCATACGGTAACGGATTTGAGTGCCGTTCACATCTACAGGATCATTTTGGCGAGCTCTTTCCAATCGATCTGTTTTGGAGCAATTCTGAGCAACTTCATTTTTGAGCATTTTTCTTCAAGAGACTTGATCTCCTGATCAATCCATCTCTATTTCCTTCTAGTTTATGACTCCTTTAGTATTATTTCTTCATTAACTTCAGTTTATGCATCCAATAATTGCTTGTGGTAGAATCTATTGGTCGATGTTTATCTAGGTTTACCACGTTTTCTCGAAGAGAAAATATTTAAAACACTTGGACTTTGTAACCAATAGCAAACTAAAATCTATTGTGCAATTTAGAATATCTTGTACTGATTTTGAACACATAAATATTGAACAAAAGGAAGAGCTTTGAAGTTTGAACATCAAACAAAAGTGAGGCAACAATATGGACTAAAAAGATTGAAGAGCATTGAAACCTAATGTTACGAAAGGTGTTCACAACAATCCTTATTGGTATGCAATCGGTTTCAAAGGGGTAGGGTTATTTTAAGTCATCTACAAATTATATGCCACTAGATTGGAACATGTCCAAGGCTCAAAAATAATTCAACAACATCTAAGACGTCATGTACTATTTTGATATCTTGAATTTCTTCAAGTGTAAGGCACCACTATCTAACGATTGGTGACCTAGTCTTAAGTGGACCTAATGTTTTTCTTCATGTTTTTTGTTTCCTTTGTGGGTCCTTTGTCAGAATTGAATATCAAAGACCCATACTTGAACATACAACATTCTCCTGGTTGCAGTTTCTACCTCATATTTGAGATATATAGCATAATCCATTCCTACATATGGCTTCAATTAATAGCCTCCTTGGACATACGATGTACATACCTTGTAGTTTGATGACAATTTTGTCCACATGGAGGGTATTTATTTCTTGTTGAATAAGTTGAGCTAGTCATGTGTTATTATTTCTTGTGATTTCATGAGATGATTTAGAATTTAAATACATGGAACCATGCATGCATCTATGATTAATTTACCTTCACTATATATAGGCAAATTAATAGTTTCACAGTCTTTAAAAAGAACACATGTTACTAGATTAAATGAAAGAGGATTTCTGGGCTGAAAATTTCCTAGAACAAAATTATATTATGTTACAGCCAATGCACATAAGATACCACCCACTCCCTTATAGTATCTAGTAGGAAAGAATTTACAATAATGTCTAGATTGGTATAAGCATAAGGTCCCTAATTCTCCTCCCTTCCTTTGACAGTTTTCCCATAGAGTAGTGGCCAACCCCTAGCTTGGGACCAAACCAGGGATTCCAAAGGTGATTTTTCACCTCCACCCTGCCTATTTATGTGGCTTATACCGGGATTCCAAAGGAAATCCTCCTTCACCCATCAAACACTAAATTTTGCAATTGTAGTACCTCCACCCTATATTGGGAATCAAGAGCACACAAATTTTAATTATTGAACAAGGGAAACCAGTGTAGACCTCCACCCATTAGATGTCAAGGGACTCCAGAGTATGATCCTCCACCCTTAGTATTGTTAAGAACCCTAGATATCCAAACAATAACTATGCTTAATGGAAGACAAAAAGGTTCCAAAGTCAGTTGTGGTGTTATGGAGTAAGAGAATTATCCTCGACATTCTCACATTTCTCTTATTAGTAGTAACCAGCCAATTTAATGGTTGCTATATCTCTGCCTTGAGAAAAATGATCACCAGCAAAACAAGAACATACTAAAATATGTGATAACTCATTGATTGAAGAATCAATTAACACACAAGGAGTAGAGGAAATGTATCATCCATGTATATAATCAGCAAAGAAAACGATGCCCAAATAGGGTTATGGGTATCAGTCAAAATGCCCTCCAATTTTAATACACTGGTAAATATCAAAGATGAATTCGAATAGTTCGAACTCACCTCTGTTGTTGTGATTTCCAAGTCAAGAAAATATATCCTCCTGCCTTTATGTCTTGCATGCTTTCCTTATCTCATGCCATCAATACCCTTGGATTTTTTTCACCCCTTACTTCTCGCTTATTTTTTAGAAGTCTTATTACCTGTTATTTTTGGACTTCATTCATCGATTTCAGTTTTGAGTTATAACTCATCTCGTGGGTGAAGACGTTCTCTGCTTGGTAATATCACCAATCCCATTTCCTTTCTCCAAAAAAACAATTCTCTCCTCCCTTGAGCCCCTGTATCTCCTTGTGTTATCAAATCCCTCTTCCCCCCAAAAAAATATCCTTGGGACATCCCCTCTTACCAAAATGTAACCGCTCCTACCCCTCCTTGAATCCCTCCCTTATGCAAGATCATGAGGGGAGGTTAATTGGTTTGTTTTGACTTTCCAGCCCAAGATACACTTTTTTCAACCAATTATATACTACCCAATAAATGTTTAGTTTCAGATTCTTTAAGGTTGTTGGCCTTGTCACTCTTAAGAGTCTTGCTGGCCAATGATCCTGTGCCACTTGGTTCTTTTTTATTTTCATCCATCCTTTCAGCCTATTTTGGTCCATGACGACCACAAGTCCTCCAAGAAACAATCCCCCTTCGACCTTGGAATATATGTCCCATGACCCAGTCCTCACTTTTTTTCCCTCGTCAAATACTTACCTTATTTAAAATCCATGAAGCAAATAATTGAGGTGGGAGGGGATATTTACCTTATTTAAAATCAATGAAGGAAATAACTGAGGGGGGCGGAGGGGGGGAGGGGGGTGCGCTTGTCACCTTTGTAGTGTGTTTTTAGCTAAATCTAGGGCATGACCAGTGTTATCGGAACCAGTGGCACATAATTGTCCATCGGTTTCGATCGGGTTGGGGGTCAAACTAGTCTGGTTCAAGGTCTCGCACCAGAAATGGCCGGTTCGGTACCAAATTGGCAAGCTTCAAACTGAAGGAATTGATTCTGTACAATTTGACCAAAGACATTCTGGAAAAAAAAAAGGGAGGGAATTTTTAGTGGGGGGAAAAAAAACAAAAACTAGAATTTTTTAGTGGGGCAGTATATCATTCAAGCCTGTGGCTCTTCAATCCTTATCCAATTCATGGTATTGTACTCCTTTATTTTTTTTATTTTCATCCTTCTACTTAAATTTTTAACATTATCATGAAATGATTGAGGATGTTTGAGAGTGGTTCCAACTTCATTGGATTTTATATGGAGAAATCAAATTTTTAGAGCTCACTCAAAATCTATTAGACTTAACAGATTTTCAGGATTTCAAGATTGGTGGGATTGCCATGTTTGCATTGGATTTTTTCATGTAAAAGGGTATGGAACAAATATTTACTCAAGATCACCAAGCCCCCTCTATGTACCCTGATGTTAGTGGTGATGGTTGTCAAACTCCTTTCTCATGACCCTATAAACAATGTATCCATCACTCAAACAAAATCTTGACTCGACATGCTATATTTTTTCTATCTTATTTTAATTCTTAGAGTGTGATATTCATGACATAGATCCTAACAAAGGCAATGAATATGATGATATGTATGTATTTGTTGTGGCATGATTTTCTTTTTTAATGCTAGATCCTATTTGTTGATGTATTTTCGTTTCAGAGATGAATTGCACTTGACGATATTTTGGTTTTGTGCACCCTTACATGCTATATAAATGATAATTTTTTCTTGTTTGTGTATAAACATGATATATAAATTAGAATTTTTGCTTGTTTGTGTATAAATTATTTTGATTCATATGGGATGTTGATCCGGATCTTGGGGGGATGCCCCCAGGATCTAAAAAATTGAAATGGATTTGACAAGATCTTCAAAATTACAATGCCAGAAAAAAAGAGGGAATAACACACAGCAAATAAAATCGCAAAGGAAATTTTTATTAAAATAGAGAATAAATGTAGAAGCTACATTATGGAGGAAAATATGTCCTTTTACAAAGTGAGGCTTGTTATTTATATCATGGATAAATGTCACTTACAATACCATGGGTGGATAAATACCATGGGTGTAGGCCACTTTTCATTCAGATCATTCCTCCCTCCTTAAGAAGCAATGGTCTCCATTACGTGAAGTTCCCCCTTGAGAAGCCCTTGTTGAATATGAAGATCCACTGAAGAGAAGGGTTTTGTGTGGTTAACCCATAACCGTGATGAATGAAGATCCGAGGACAGATATACCATGTAATGCTTGTGACCAACTGTGATACTAACAGTGTGCGGCTTAGAAAATGGACTTCGATGAAGTGTGGGTTTTTGGATGACCCAGAACCATGACAAATGAAGATCCAAGGATACAGATACCTGGTAATGCTTGTGACCAACTGTGATACTAATAGCGTGCGACCTAGAAAATGGATTTCGATGAGAAGGATTTTGAGCAATTGACCCATAACAACGATGTTGATTGTTGATGAAGTAGCAGGTGCCTACATAGCTTGGGGTGGGAGGGCACGTCTTTAAATAACCCAAGTCGAACGCTGATATGCTGAAATTGATGAATGTGTAGCAGGTTCCTACTGAAAGTGGGGTGGGAGGGCACGTATCCAAATGGAACCTGCTCTGAATGTTGTTCCAGATTTAAAATGGGCATAACTCAGTCAATATAACTCAGAATATTTGTTATAACCTGTTTTTGGAAATAGAATGATCATTTTGCATCTTTCCATGTGTTTGAAATCGCTATATTGAGATTCCAAACTCTCATATTCACGCTGGAACTGTCCGGCCATCACAAAATTTCTGAAAAAAAATAACTGATTTTAAATTAGCAATAATTCCCTCATCCGGACTCTGATTCGACTGATTTTCTTTTTTGAAATCAAGTGATTTTTCAAGGGGAGCTCAGTATATAACCATTTCTCTGAAATTTCACACTGAAAGCTACAAAAAATGATAGGAGAGTCATCGTCCACGAATTGTCGTCAGAAACATTTCTGCAACATTGTTGGTTTTGCATCAATGATATCTCCCTCATTCGAACTCCAATTCAGCCGAATTTTTTTTTTTGAATTTGGGTATTTTTTCACAAGGAATCCAGATATAGTGTTTGTTTTTGTAATGTTTTCACCAAAATTTTCAGATCTGATCTGCAAACTCGCCACCCGAGATCTAAAAAATTGAAATGCATCTGACAAGATCTGCAAAATTACAATGCCAGAAAAAAAGAGGAAGAACACACAACAAATAAAATCACAAAGAAAATTTTAATTAAAACTTAGAATAAATGTAGAAGCTACATTGTGGTGGAAAATTTGTGCTTTTACAAAGTGAGACTTGTTATTTATAGTCTTTTTTTGAGTTACAATACCATAGGTGGATACCATGGTTCAATACCATGGGTAGATACCACTTACAATACCATGGGTAAATTCCATGTGTGGATGAATACCATGGGTGAATCAATGTCATGGATAAATGTTACTTACAATACCATGGGCGGATAAATACCATGGGTGGATGAATACCACGGGTGTAGGCCACTTTTCATTCAAATCAGATGCACATGAATATATATGTTTTTTTTTTCAAATTTGAATGTTTTGTGTTTTTGGTCCTCCAATTTTTTGGTCTAGTTTTTTAGTGGTTCTGGTCCAGTTTCAACTAGTTCTTTGTTCACCAGTTTGGTTCAGATAACATTGGTTGGGAAATTATCACATTATATAACTGTGTTGATTATGTTGACTTATCGTTTCACAGAGTTTAGGGTGTCTTCACATGAGGGCTTGTTGCATATTAGGCACATAATTGGCACTTGACATCTTCATGGTTAGTTCTATAATTACAATGGAATTATGGTCAATGGATATTTAGGACAACACTTCTTCATTAGTGGATTCACATCTTCATAAGGTTAGAGAAACCTTAGCATCTTTAATATTGGCATCCTTAGCACCTAGGGACTACATGAGGTTCCATTGACATCACAAAAATATTTTCCACCTCAGCTAATGCCATATTGACATCAATGAAAACGTTGATTAACAATCCAAATATTTTCAATTCGAATCGTTTTGGGCAATACCTAGTCTGGCTGCTAAATCGGGTAAAATATCTATCTACAAAGATGGTAGCATTTCTCGAAGCTTGAGTTGTTGTCGTGGACTCCAGCGGACGCTTCTAGATATTTGATACATTATTTGACACTTCTATGCAGATAATTTGAGAATAAATCGGTAGAATATCGAAGACTTCATCCACATCAGATAAACGATGGTTGGAGGACATTTTTATTCTTATGAAGCTAGAAATTAAAATTGCGGCTACTATGGAAATATGCATGAGAAGATTTTACACCTGAGATAATATCCTTAAATTCAATATGTGAAAGGTGAAGGTTTTTCCTTACATCTTCCTCCATTCCTCTTCTAAGTTTCTCTTCCATAGCTCGAATCAAGGTGTCTAAGTTCACTTTGGGCATAAGGTGTTCTTTCTTTTCCCAAGTAGCAGCCAATTTTTGGTGCAATCCCTTGGTGACCCTGCCCTAGCCCAAACTCTTGTTAAATGAAGAAATCCCATACCACAAAACATGAGATCCTATATGCACAACATACGAGCTATCCACTGTAGAGAAATATACCTTGGAATTTAGTGTTAAGGAGTGCCAATCATATGAAAAGAATGAATTGTAAGCCTATGTCTTCAGATTTCATAAATTGTGTCTTGTGATACATCAAAGAAACCATCCATGCATTAGTGAAGTTTCCTCACCACCCAAAATTGTGTCAAGATATGAGAAGGCGCTTGTCATGACCATATCCTCTGTCAAGGTGAAATCAATATAGGGCCCATATATATTTAAAACTAAAATATAATAATTGAGATCTTTAAATTTCAATTTCATAAGAATATTAAAAGGTAAAAGAGAGGAAGAAAATGCATAGTAAGGGCTTCGTCTTGATATCAGGCAGCTAGAATGATCATCATTGTCAAACTAACTTAAAGATGAATCCTTTAAGAAAATCTATGTAATGTTCCAAAATTGGAATGGCACATCAAGCCTGTTGAAATAACGCACTCTTGGGATATTGATGCACAGAAATGAGTTTATATCCCTTGGATCCATTAGATCAGTAGATCTGGAGTCTAGATCCAAAATGGGAGCAAAAACAAATCAAACTAGGTGTGGTAAACAGATCTTCCACCACCTAGTCTAGCTGAAAAACACCCTACAAGAGGGGTTGTAGCTATGCACAACAAACTACTTCAGAAATAACGCAGTCTTGGAAAGCATGAGTAGGAGGCCATTAAATAAGACCAAATTATGATTATACAGAAACAAATCATAATTAAAATGATGCTCTTACATTATACAGTAGAATACAGGAGACAATAGAGAAAGAAATCTTCAAAAAAGAAGGCTGCAACACATATATAAACTGAAAAATGGCTTAACAACATTATTTTAAGGAGCTGCAGCCACTGAACATTAAATCTCAGATCTAGGAAATATCTATGGGAAAAAATCAGAGCCATTTCAGATCTATAAACTAGAGAGGCACTATTACAAGATCCCCTTGGGGTTTTGACCAAAACATGCAATACAAAGAGTAGATCTGAGTTTTAAGTTACATATCTGCAATATTATTTAGAAATTTCTAAAGATGACTTTGCATTAAAATATATCAGATCTAAATAGAACATGGATCAGCAAGCTCATCCATGGATCACCAAAGTGAAAGGCAAAGCCCAGCACCAGAGATCTCCCATCAAAAATGGGGTCAAAACACCCTGCAAACCCTCCACTGAAAATAACGTAGTCCCTCAAGGGAAACTGCACTGCAGCTTGAATAACATAGATGGTCTAATGCCAATATACAAATCTGAAGCTCAAACAGTGGATGCATTCTTCCAGGAGGTTAAAAGACACACTCACTGAGAAGAGGCTCCAATACAAGCTAGATCTGAATAGATCTAGAGTTCCACTTGTTGCAGGCTACAAAAGCAAACAAACCCTCACTAGATCTGTGTTGCAATTGGAAGTAGAGCTTGGCCCATAGCCTGATAGTGGATCAAATCAGCAAAGACTCCTCCAAGAATTCTCAATGGAATAGGTGAAATCCATTCATAGGAACTCCAAGTGCTAAGCAGCACAGTTCTCCACTAAACAGCAGAGAATAGTATTTGTCTAAACAGACAAGATACTCAGAAATATAGACAATCAACAACCTTCTCTTGCTGCCTTCCCCTTCCTTTTATAAGATGAAAGCCTTTGCAAACCCTAAACCACCTTGATGAGTTAGCTCCCTTCACATGAGGGACCTCCTTCTAGAACTGCATTGTCCCTTCATGAGGTACATTGAATCTAGACAGCGTTGTAGATTTGGTCAAGGTTGACCCAGTCTCACAGCTCAAACCCCTTTCACACCTGCAAGTGATTTATTTACATGGCCCTGATTTATCCTTGTTCACATGGGCATTGATTTATTCATTCTTTTCAGAAGTTTTACATGTCCTCCTTTATTCATTTATTCATGCAACAGAAAGTAAAGCAAAAATGAATATTCCTCTTAGCTCAAGATAAGTAGGAATATTACAGTCCTCCCCTTCAAAATGTTGCTTGTCCTTAAGCAACTGATAGGGTGAGTGTTGCAATCCTTCCACTCCTCCATCAAGGATCAAGTCCTCCTCATAAGCCAAGTGTTCATCAAGTAAATACATCATGAATTGTTCCTCTAAGTTCATCATAAGAGGTGCATATTCCATCCCACAACGAGTGAAAAATTCAACAGAAATAAACATGGTTGGAGCAATGATTTCTCTAAAACATGTAGCATGAGGCACATAGAGAAGTTCCATTCCATGTGGTACATATAAACTATCCATACTTCCTCCATACAATCCCAAAAATAGTACAACTATATCATCCAAGTATGGAAGCAAAACTACATATATGCAAATAGAAATTTGACCTTGAAGAGGGGGGTCAAATTCCCACATGTGATGCCAACACAGTGCACCTCCTACCTGCATTAGATCAAGGTGTGGCAAGTGGCATCCCCCCCACACATTTGTTGCATAATTCATCTCAACATAGCTAAAGATATCAAATATGTTTGGTGCCTTTGGGAAGCACCCATCATGAAAAGGAATCTCCCTTTGCACAACAAGGGAGTGGCCAAGTTCAGAATTTCTATTGGCCCTCAAAAAACTATGACATCCACATGATCTCTCACCCCCTTTAGGAGTCCTAGCCTACAAAAACATGGTAAAAGAATGTGATAAATCAGAAAATATATCTTTCTTTGCATGATCAGATCCTTTACCATCATAGTTCTTCATACACAGGGAGTTGTGCATGAGCATTTCCCTCCTCTCAAGCAAAGGAAGAACTAGCTAAAATTACTCTTGCAGAGAGTCCATTGTCTGCCCCAATCCTCCATAGATAATGCAGTCTTGAAAGTGCTGATGTAATTCCTCTGTCATCCCCTCCCAATCAAAGCTCCTCGTGATCAGGGTGTAGATCTTCATGGACTGTATATGGCTAAGAAGGAATTCTTTGTGTGCCCCTAGTAGTATCTTCTGCTTGAGCTCAAAATCTCTAGACAAGAAGATCCTACCATGAAAGTATATGACTCCCCCTTGGACTAAATAGCCCTCTTCTTGTTGCAGGTCATCTAGTATCATATCGGTGTGGAGATATTTGGAATATTCTACAAGCAGTTGAGATTTCCAGTACAGATCCACACTGCTCAATAAAGACAGCGTTGATGATACCTCCATGGAAGTGTCTGTCATGCTGCTAATTTCTTCTCTGACATTTCCAATGCCAAATATGTGTGTTGGAAGGTTGATCCTCCCATTCTCTTCCTCCCACAGTGCAGATCTGGGAATGAGAGGGGGTGATAGTGGTGAAGGGAGAAGATCCCCCTTACTCTTGAGTTGTCCCAAGCCTCCCAGCACTATAGCTTGGTCTTCCATTGCCCCAATCCCTCTTGGATCTAGGTATGGATCAGCACTGTGTGAGGCCTCCCCCATAAGATTTGAATCTGGTAGCCTCCCAGGTGATTTGCCACTAGATAGGAATGTACTATGCAGAAATATCATGAACATCAGTGAAGGAATTGTGAGATCCTTGCTTCTACTACACAAATTCATCTCTATTGTTTGTGTGGAAGTGCTAGGTCAATGATAAGTATGCATGCCTTGGATCATTTCAGGCTTACCACTCTTCATGTCCACCCACTCCATCTGTAAATCCTTCCAATCAATGGTGACTTTACCCAATTTAATTAACCATTGGACACCCAAAATGATATTGGTGTCTAGTATGTCAACCATAAAAAAGTGATCCACCAAAGTGTAGGACCCCATAGTGATTGAGAGTGATGGGACATATTGCATGTAATGCATTTTCCTATCTCTTGGGACCAAAAGAAAGAATCCCTCAAAAGTATCAGTGGGGATTGCTCTCCTCTGCACAAGATGAGAATCAATAAAGTTGTGGGTTGCCCCACTGTCAATTAGTACAAATACCCTCTGATTCATGATTGAACCTTGTACTCTTAGGGTCAAGTACTTAGGCACTCCTCTCAAAGATGCAAGAGTTACACCTATTGGAGCAAAGGCTCCATCCCCATATCCAGATGGTGTTGGATCCCCTTCCACATTATTAGCGTTGTGACCCCTCCTTGGTTCATCATCTTCATCTTCCTCCTCAAAATATGAGAAGACCTCTATGTAGTGTGCTTTCCCAGCAGCCCATCTATGTCTAGGTGGCCATGACTCTTGGCAAGTGAAACATAGTCTCTTTTTTCTCAGCTCCCTCCTGAGTTCAATATCAAGAGGCTTCTTCAATGAGTTCTCCTTGGAAGGAGCAGCTTTCTCTTCCTTCCCTTTAGAAAGGTGAGGGGCCTTGCTCTGGAAATTTGCCTTTGCTTTTGGCAAGGCATCTTGGAGGTCTCTAGCTCTCTCAATGGCATCATGCAAAGTGATGGGCTTGGTAGATTTAACCAAACCATGCAAAGGTTCATCCAAGCTATCTATGAACATGTACACCCTCCTTGTTGTAGACAGATCAGGAACCATAACTGATAATCTCAGAAACTCAGAGATATAATTTTCTACATTTCCCGATTTCTTTAACTTTGCAAGGCTCATGAAAGGTGCTTCTGGATCCTTTCTGTCAAACCTCTCCACCAGTATTCTAGTGAATTCAGAGTAGGTAGTCACATTGGCATGGCCCAATGTAGACAACCCATGGAACCACCAATTGTGTGCTTCACCATCAAAATGCAGCGCTGCAATTTTGATGGCTTCACTCTCAGGGACTTTGTTCAACTGAAAGTAGATGTCCAACTTTTCTACCCATGCCTTGGCAGAACTAGTGGGTGACCCATCAAACTTGGGAAAAAATAACCTGCCCATAGAGTGATGTCTATTATGATTATGGAGGAACCCACCATCTCTATACTGCTGCCTTGGTCTTCTTCTGTCCTTGAGATGACAAAACTCTTGGAAACTCAAGTGGTCTCTGAATCTTTGATTCTGAGATTCATATTCCACAAATTATTCTTCAAGGGATGCTTGCTCTTGTGGTCCTTCATTCTACATAGCCAAGAAGGTAGGAATAGTGGAGTGTTGTGGAGCTTGTGGGGCTTGTCGCTGGTTCACTGGTTGACCAGTCCAGTGGTGAGACATGTCAGAGCTTTCCCTAGGATGAAATCTCCCAAAATATTCCCTCATTTTTTCCATCCTCATATATTTGATCTCTCTATCAATATCTTGCATGGCCACCAAAATAGTTCTTGCAAACTCTTCTCCTTCACTATCACTTGTAGTTTCAGGGGCTTTACCCTTGACTTGATCATCAGTAGTGTAATAAAACTTCTTGTGACTTTTGTTCTGATACCTCTTCTCCCTCTCAGTAAGAGGTTCATCTTCTTCTTAATGCAACATGGTTGTGGTTCTCCAATGAAATCACAAGTTGTGCCAAGAAAGGAGCTTCGATACCACTGTAATGTTCCAAAATTGGAATGGCACAACAAGCCTGCTGAAATAACGCACTCCTGGGATATTGATGCACAGAAATGAGTTTACAGCCCTTGGATCCCTTATATTAGCATATCCGGAGTCTAGATCCAAAAGGGGTGCAAAAACAAATCAAACTAGGTGTGGTAAACATATCTCCCACCACCTGTCTAGCTGAAAAACACCCTACAAGAGGGGCTGCAGCTATGCACAACAAACTGCTTCAAAAATAATGCAGCCTTGGAAAGAATGAGTAGGAGGCCATTAAATAAGACCAACTTATGAGTGTACAGCAGAAAATCATAATTACAATGATTCTCTTACATTATACAGTAGAATACAGGAGACAATAGAGCAAGAAATCTTCAGAAAAGAAGGCTACAACACATATATAAACTGCAAAATGGTTTAACAGTGTTATTTTAAGGAGCTGCAGTAGCTGAAAATTACATCTCAGATCTAGGACATATATTTGGATAAAACATCAGATCTATTTCAGATCTGTAAACTATAGAGGCATTATTACAAGATCCCCTTGGGGTTTTGACCAAAACATGCAATACAAAGAGTAGATCTGAGTTTTAAGTTGCAGATCTGCAATATTATTCAGAAAATTCTAAAGATGAATTTACATTGAAACAGATCAGATCTAAACAGAACATGGATCAACAAGCTAATCCATGGATCACCAAAGTGAAAGGCAAAGCCCAGCACCAGAGATCTCTCATAAAAAATGGGGTCAAAACACCCTGCAAACCCTCCACTGAAAATAACGCAGTCCCTCAAGAGAAACTGCGTTGTAGCTTGAATAACATAGATGGCATGATGCCAATATACAAATATAAAGCTCAAACAGTGGATGCACTCTTCCAGGAGGTTAAAAGGCACACTCACTGAGAATAGGCTCCAATACAAGCTAGATCTGAATAGATCTAGAGTTCCACTTGCTGCAGGCTACAAAAGAAAACAAACCCTCACTAGATCTGCGTTGCAGTTGGAAGTAGAGCTTGGCCCAAATCTTGATAGTGGATAAAATTAGCAAAGACTCCTCCAAGAATCCTCAATCGAAGAGGTGAAATCTATAGGAACTCCAAGTGCTAAGCAGCACAATTCTCCACTAAACAGCAGAGAGTAGTATTTGTCTAAACAGACAAGATACTCAGAAATATAGACAATCAAAAACCTTCTCTTGATGCCTTCCCCTTCCTTTTATAAGATGAAAGCCTTTGCAATCCCTAAACCACCTTGATGAGTTAGCTCCTTTCACATGAGGGTCTTCCTTCTAGAACTGCGTTGTCCCTTCATGAGGTACATTGAATCTAGACAACGTTATAGATTTGGTCAAGGTTGACCTAGTCTCACAGCTCAAACCCCTTTCACACCTGCAAGTGATTTATTTACATGGCCCTAATTTATCCTTGTTCACATGGGCATTGATTTATTCATTCTTTTCGGGAGTTTTACATGTCCTCCTTTATTCATTTATTCATGCAACAGAAAGTAAAAAAAAATGCATATTCCTTTTAGCTTAGGCTAAGTAGGAATATTAAAATATCTAGGGATATCCTTACTTTGTCTTCGAAGAACATTGTTTCCTGAATGAGAATAACATCAGATTGAGAGAAACAACCAATATTTTAAGTGCTAACAATTTATGGGCACTCCCTAACCCTCAATCATTGAAAGAAATAATATCTATTTGGACTGAGAGGCAAGGGATTTTCCTATTATAAGGGCCTTGGATATGGGAAATTTTTTTCCCTTGGTTATTTCAATTAATGCCATTTCTTGGGATTTATGGAGGTTGGACTTGCGAACAACATGATTTATGACCAGAGGTTTTGAGGCAAGGCCTCTAGAGAAGCAAGTTGCTCCAAAGACTTGGAACAAGTGCGAAGGGGATAAGGTTTTTTTATCCTTGTTGACCTCTGTGTGTCAATGACCCCATAGCAGTACACACCCATTTTTTCAAATGGGATTTATCATGTTCGAGGTGTTCATGCCATTTATATTTCATCATTAGTCGAATGTTTTGTAAACGATGTAAACCAATTCTGCATGTTTTTGATGTAAGTGATCTAAGTAAGACCATCATATATGCAACAACCTAGGTAAGCTTAGTATTTTGGTGATGATTTGTATCCTAGGAGGTTTTTGGTCTCACTGATTCATTTGTGTTTCTATTGAGACTGCAACAAGATGATGAGCTTAGTGGAAAGAAGTCACCTTCACTAAGTGGGCCCGCGAGCTATTTTTGGCGCAAGTCTATTTTTAGACTATGTCTATTTTTAGACATGTTGATCATGTTCTATGAGTTGCAGGATGCTATTTGTGGATGGTTGGTCAAGTCGGAAAAAATAGATGGACTTCTATTTTTAGACATATTGGGCGGAATCTATTTTTAGATTTCCAGTCTAAAAAAAGATATGTCGAATATTATTAGCTCTTAATAATATTTGGCCTATAAACATTAGAGCACTTTAGTTAAGTGCACAGATGTGGCACAGGAGCTGACAGAAGGAATTACGCTATTCCTGAGGGTTAATTGGAGCTATTTCATGGATACTTCAGTTAGAACTCATGTGACAGAGTTTGGTGGAGTTATTGAGCTAGTTGATGGAGTTGTGTTCAGTTTAACTGAGTTAAACATAGTTGAGATAGTTGTATCTAGTATAACTGATTGATACACTAGTGAGAGTGGTGTGAATTAATATTAATTAATTCACTAATTATTAACTCATTAATCAACTAAATAATACATCAGTTAACTACAGTGCATGGACAGTTTCAGTGGAGACCAGTGAAGAGGTAGGTGAAAGAGCAGTGTGACTATCAGTTGTGACTATATTGTTGCATGATTTGCAACAACCAGTGATTGGAGATACCAATGAGGATTGCGTGAGCAAGGCTTGACCAATTTGATTTCATTCAGAGCCATTCTTCAGCAGTGATTGCGCAGTAGAGGCAAGCTAACAGGTGGCAGAGATTGGAGCATGTGATTTGCTAGATCGGGCTTGATTAGTGTGTAGCAATTGGAGATTGTACTGAGAGCTTGTGAGGAGATTTGTATAATGATTGTTACATGATCTCTATGAAATATAATATATAGATAGTTGGGGGTTTTCAGCTTTAAGCTTTCCCATAAAATAATGTGTTCATATGTGTGATTGTTTATGGTTTTAATGTGCGCATGCGATTGTTTTTGTTTCCGCAATTAATGATCAATGGTAGAAGAGATTATGTATTGTGCATGAAGTTAAAATAGTGTGTGATCAAGAGAACATTGGTGAATAATATATCAATTATTCAAATTTATACATGGTATCAGAGTGATATTGATCACTGGAGCAATTGAAAAACATTGAAGCGGTTGAGTTTTGTGCTGGTGGAATTCGAATTTGCAACAGTGTTTTCTTGGTGTCGAAGTTGAGATGTCTTTCAACGGATTGCGATTGGAGTATGACCTTGAGGGAAGCTTGAATTATATTGCATGGAAGGACAGGATGGAGGCGGTGCTGGATGACAATGGGTTGAAGGATTTCATAGATGCAGAAATTCCAAAACCTGCTTCTAGCGATGTTGCCGCACTTGACGCATGGCAAAAGAAGACAGAAAAGTGTCGAAGAATTTTGTTGGAAGGTGTAAAGGATCACATAGTGTCCAGCCTTCATGGTAAGGCTTCTCCATTCTTGATGTGGAAAGCATTGACAGACTTATTCCAAAGCAAGAGCGACCAGAGGAAGTTGGCGCTCAAGGATAAACTCAGGAACATAAAAATGGAGAAAGGCAACAGTATGCCCAAGTACCTCATGAAGTTCATCCAATGCAGGGATGAGCTGGGAAGTGTGGGGGTGACTGTAGATGACGAGGACTTGGTGAGCTTGGCTCTCCTTGGGCTTCCGAAGAGTTGGCATTCCTATCAGGACTTTGTCAATGGTCGAGAGAAATTTCCATGATGGGAGCGACTTTGGTCGGATCTTGTGCAAGAGGAGATAAGGTGAAGTACCAGGGACAGATCTTCATCAAAGAACTCAGATGAAGAAAATTGCGCTTTGGCTACCAAATCAAGGAAAGGGAAGAGCAAGAAGAATGCTTCTCAATCCGGTG
Source organism: Pinus albicaulis (assembly GCA_034641835.2). Lineage (NCBI taxonomy): Eukaryota > Viridiplantae > Streptophyta > Pinopsida > Pinales > Pinaceae > Pinus > Pinus albicaulis. The sequence continues at coordinate 1,518,975,210 of CM076584.1, forward strand.
CGAAAGGCAAGAAGCAGGACATGTCCAAGGTGAAGTGCTTTCACTGTCACCAACACAGACATTACGCCACTAATTGTCCACAGAAGAAGAAAAATAAGCAGGTTGTTGGATCTGCAGTTGGAGAGACCTTAGCCTCGCATTTTGAGCTGGATTTTTCGCTGATCACATGCTTGGTCTCAAGTATGATGGGTTCAGTGTGGTTTCTTGACAGTGGTGCGTCTTTTCATATGACCGGAGATAATTTGTTTACTGATCTGGATGAGAAAGATCTTGGAGTGCACATCGAGATGGGTGATGATGGTAGATACAGTGCGACCGATATCGGTACCATTTCCTTTGAGAGGGAGTCTAGTAAACCCTTCGTATTGAAGGAAGTGGTGCATGTTCCAGGATTGAAGAAGAATCTTATCTCTGTGGCCATGTTAGAAGACAAGGGATATGATGTTGTCTTTAGCGAGGGAAAGGCTTTCCTGCGTAGTAAGGCAACTGGTGAAACCCGAAGGATAGGGGTTCGAGTTAAGAACCTTTATCAATTGCAGGTAGATGGTTGCGCAGCAATGGCAGGCAAGGCAAAAGGAGTGGTGAGCTGGGATGATGGAGAGCTATGGCACCGAAGATTGGGCCACCTTCACCATGGAGCTTTGAACACTACTACATTTGGCGGAAATTCCGACACTCGTTTCCGATGCTTTTGACCAAATGTCGGAAATTTTCCCAAATTTTTTCCATCCCGCCCGAAACCGTCGCTATAGCGACATCTATAGAAAAGTGTCGCAATTGCGACGTTTAGAGGAAGACGTCGCAATTGCGACACCATGGCCCAAAGCGTCGCTATTGAGACGACTCTAAACTTCGCAACTGCGACACAATGTCTAGGTGTCACCATTGCGACGTTTGGAGGCACCAGTTGTAATAGCGACGCCTTTTCCGTCGTCGGTATAACGACAGTTATTTTCGCGCTACATAAAAATACCAAACTTATATGCGCGCTACATAAAAATTCGAAACTTATATGCGCGCTACATAATGATTTTATTGTTTCGTATTTGTCGCAATAGCTACATTAACGTTTGATATCACGCGCGCATTCGCTCTCTGCTCTTGTAGAACAGCATTTGCCCATTCGCGCTCAGCTCTTGCAGAACAGCATTTTCCCTCAGCATTCGCACTCAGCGTTCGCCCTCAGCTCTTGCATAATAGCATTCACCCTCAGCTCTTGCAAAATGGTAATTTCTTACTGCAGGCCCTTCCTCCTATAGTAGGGTTGACTCTATTTGGGTTTTTTTGGTCAATTCCATTGGATTGTGTTAGGCTGTAGGGTTCTCTCTAGATGTCAAGAATCAAGATTCAATACCCTCTATTATCTTCATCACCCAATATAAGATTTAAATTTTTCCCAAAGAAACGCTTATTAATTTGGCAGCCATTATTTCTCCCTGCTTTAAAAATCCTACATTTAAATGAAAACAAGCATTGCATTTCAACTACAAAAATCTATTAGTGTTCAAATGTACATGTGTGCTACATTAACGTCCGATATCACGCGCGCATTCGCCCTCCGCTCTTGCAGAACACCATTCGCCCTCAGCATTCGCCCTCAACTCTTGCAGAACAGCATTCGCCTTCAGCATTCGCCTTGAGCTCTTGCAGAACAGCATTCGCCCTCAGCATTCGCCCTGAGCTCTTGCAGAACAGCATTTGCCCCCGGATTCGCTCGCTCTTTTCGTATCAAAGATTCGCCCCCGTATTCACCTCTCGCCTCTTGCAGAACAGCATTTGCCCGCATTCGCCCTCTCGCGTCGCTCTCAACTCTTGGTGCACAAAGATTCGCCTCTCGCCCTCTTGCAAAATGGTAAGTTCTTACTGCAGGCCCTTCCTCCTATAGTAGGGTTGACTCTATTACTCCTATGAAACAGAAACCAAATAAAGGCCATGTCCTCAATGGACATCATTTGGCTTTGAAAATGGCCATTGCACCGTGTTGTTTCTTATATTACATCACGATAGTTTCTTAGGTCATTTCTTGTTTCTTGAGATGAAAACAACCAAAGAAATTGTGAAGATCCTTTCAAGAAATAAATGACCATTTCTCAATCATATCTCAACTATTTTTTATTTTATTCAGTGGTTGCTTACTTTGAAAGAAATTTGACACTTTTATTAGGAATATAACATAAAAACACAAAATGGGAAGGAATTGATGAGGTAGATGACCTTTAGTTGTTGTCAATTAAGAATTGATAATACACGATGCATGTTTTGTACTACAAAATAGATTCCTTCCTGGAGTTAGGACATAGAGTATTGAATCAAAGTTGTAGTTTCTAACTTCTTGTATTGGTTCATCAATCTTGAAATTCGGACATTGCATGTCTTCATTGCTTCATGTTTGAATAATTTGCATCATATCGTATAATAGGAAATTAGGAATTATGATTATTATTACTTTATGGATCTGTTAAGTTACTTTTAAGTTTGCATGGTTTAGTGTGAAATTATTCTAGTCCCAAAACACATATAATCAAGGAATTATAACGTGATTTCAAACATTAAATATCAAAAAAATCGTTTAAAGGATATTGAAAGGAAAAAGGTGATGGAAGATAGAAATTGCCTTACTTAAATGCTCTAAGGATTTTTCAATAGTTGCTCCAAAAGCTTCACTTCAAGGCCCTTCAAGATCGTCTCCAACAATGCTATACCATCACCTTCAACAATGTTGCTCCAAAAATGTCCTCAAGGTCTTCACAACAAGTTTACTAGAAGTTTCTCCAACAATATATTCAATAAGGTCTTCATTGTCAACTCATCTCTTGTTTGGGTGCCTTAATGTGCAATGACATGTTTCCAGGACTGAATTCAATGCAAGACATATTTGAAACTCTAACTCTGTCTTCCGGTGTCTTATTAGAAATTATTTCAGTTTTCATTTTCTGTTTTCAAGTTAGATATTGTTTTCAAGTTTTTACATTTATAATTTTATTGCAATGTGGCAGACTGATCAGAGCAGTGCAGGAACAACCCCGAGACGGGATGATCGTGGAAAGAGGCTAGCGGAAGAACATGTAAAGTGCCAGCATTGCTCTATCTTTAGGTATTTTAGTTATTTACATAATTGAAATAATATTAATTTTGTTCAAATATGCAGACACCTAGCCATGGTACGCCTGATGATTCCCTCTTCGAGGAAGAGCTTTCTTCATCCCTATCTCCAGTGTTCTTGTTGCAAAAAAAGGCACGAGATGCAAGGTCGGAATTTAATACTTTGATAGACGCGCCTCAAACACCTGAAACAAAAGAGAGGATACAACATCTTATGAGGCAGCTAGAAAGATATCAAGTAATAATAAAAAGTCAAAAGGATATTTTTTTTGTTCTGCATGAGATGAATTGTGATAGTTTGATTTTTAATTTTTACATTGACTAAACTAACAAAAAGTTCTTTTGTATGTAGCGTTTTCTGGCACTTGCTGAATCCGGTGTTGGTGGTAGTGGGACACAAGGGCAGGAGATTGCCCAACAACCCTCTTGTACACCTTCTACTCCTTTAGGTGCCAGGCAAGAAACACACCCTGCCCAAGCAGACACCCAGCCAACCGCTGAACGTGTTGGCAATGATGAGGCTGATATGGCCAACTACATTATTGCGTTTCCTGGAGCTACACGTGTCAGCTCCACAGGGACCATTAATGGCACATTGTTGGTGAACGATGAGGGTTTCCCTATAAAGCATGTACAACTCCCAGGCAAATTTTAATATTTTAACTATTTCATGTACTTTATCTAAAACATATTTATCATGATTTTTATTTTTAAATTAATGATAATATCTTCTTTTTCTTTTGGTTTTATTCTGTGTAGGAAACAATGAGTTCTACAGGATTCTGGAGAGCCATGCGTTGGTAATTTTTTGGCCCAACCATACGTACAGGGTGGAATTCCCAGAATTCCAACCTGAAAAAAGAACTTCTAGATTATCTAGAAGCCCTTTTTGGGGTCGGCACATTTGACAGAACAGCGGTGGCTCGGGTAGCCGGCAAATATTTGAAATATACCAAGGACACCTATAGGACGCAATTGCAATTTAACCCTAGATATGAGCGTCCTCTCACAGTTCCAGAGAGTGAGTGGAGAGCACTCATCCATGACGGAAAAGAGAAAAGGGCAAAGAAAGAAGGAAAAATGCCAACCGGACCCGCAAGGTAAATTACAACTTTAATTCAATAGCTTTAATTTTCTCTATGTCTAAAATAAAAGTGTGCTACGTCATATCTGACTTTAATATTTTGATGCTAGGTTGCCTGACACCTCAAAGGCAACCAAAGCTAGGATTGAAAAAAAGGGCCATCACAAGCTAGGCCAGGGCGGCTACTTGAAATTAGCTGCAAGAATTGTAATTAAGTAGCTAAACATATTATAATTAATTGTATCGCCTTCCAACGTTTTTTGTAATCCTATCAAATATGATTAAAAATACACAATCATATGTAATGTAGGGTGATGACTTCGGAATAGAAACTACAGAGGAAGATAAAAATATCGCTTTCCATTTCGGCTATCAAGCCGTAGTTGAACGTCGCAGAAGCTTGGGGCAAGTCCCAAGATCCAGAATGCCTGATAAGGTAAAACATTAACCTTTCAATATGTTTGTTTTCGTCCATAAATTTAATTTCTAACAACTTTGTTTAAATCAGGGGAGCAGCACTACCGACGAGGCAAATAACCCAGTTTTAGAGCCAGATGTAGATGATCCTCACGTGCAACCTGATCATGGTAGTGGGGACCAGGCCGACAATGCTACTATCAGTGAGGGCCGTGACGGTAATTAATTTCCACTTATATTTTTTTCTAATTATACCTTGATGGTTTTCCTTATAACGTTTTTTGTTTAAATGACAAAGAATGTTTCCCTTGAGGATCTTACCACCAGAGAGGAAGACAGGGCAACAGTCCCAACGGCGACAACTGGTGCACCAGGTAAATAATCTCATTGCAATTTTTTTTATTAATATTACCGAACTAGTTCAATGATATTTAAAAACCGACAATTAAAATTTAATATTATCTGTTTTTGTAGGCGATGCCCCGTCACTGGATGAGACCAGACATCGTGACTACGCAACTAGGTCAGCGGCGACAACTGGTGCACCAGGTAAATAATCTCATTGCAATTTTTTTTATTAATATTACCGAACTAGTTCAATGATATTTAAAACTGACAATTAAAATTTAATATTATCTGTTTTTGTAGGCGATGCCCCGTCACTGGATGAGACCAGACATCGTGACTACGCAACTAGGTCACCGCCGACAACTGGTGCACCAGGTAAATAATCTCATTGCAATTTTTTTTATTAATATTACCGAACTAGTTCAATGATATTTAAAAACTGACAATTAAAATTTAATATTATCTATTTTTGTAGGTGATGCCCCGTCACTGGATGAGACCAGACATCGTGACTACGCAACTAGGTCAGCGGCGACAACTGGTGCACCAGGTAAATAATCTCATTGCAATTTTTTTTATTAATATTACCGAACTAGTTCAATGATATTTAGAAAATGACAATTAAAATTTAATATTATCTTTTTTTGTAGGCGATGCCCTGTCACTGGATGAGACCAGACATCGTGACAACGCAACTAGGTCAGCGGCGACAACTGGTGCACCAGGTAAATAATCTCATTGCAATTTTTTTTATTAATATTACCGAACTAGTTCAATGATATTTAAAAACTGGCAATTAAAATTTAATATTATCTGTTTTTGTAGGCGATGCCCCGTCACTGGATGAGACCAGACATCGTGACTACACAACTAGGTCAGCGGCGACAACTGGTGCACCAGGTAAATAATCTCATTGAAATTTTTTTTATTAATATTACCGAACTAGTTCAATGATATTTAAAAACTGACAATTAAAATTTAATATTATCTATTTTTGTAGGTGATGCCCCGTCACTGGATGACACCAGACATCGTGACTACGTAACTAGGTCAACGGCGACAACTAGTGCACCAGGTAAAAAATCTCATTGCAATTTTTTTTATTAATATTGCCGAACTAGTTCAATGATATTTAAAAAATGAAAATTAAAATTTAATATTATCTGTTTTTGTAGGCAATGCCCTGTCACTGGATGAGACCATACATCGTGACTACGCAACTAGGTCAGCAGTGCGGGTCAAAAGGCACGAAATAGGAGCAGAGCACGATGATATTGATGATGTAATTAGGAGCTTTAGAAATAGGAAGAAGAAAAAGAAAATTTGATAATGTAAAATATTGTATTATTATAAGACAAACGTTACCATACTTGGAACGTTTTTTGCGTTATATAAAAAACTCATTTATCATACTATTTTTTTGTCAAGCATTAATTGCAATGTTTCCTTGCGTACTTTTTGTTGAATTGTTTTTTTATTAGTTATTGAATATTTTTTTTTATGCTCATGAAAGTAAAAAATGAAATATAGATTGGGTATTGGGGAATTGAGAGTGATGTGAGGCGGGGGGGGGAGGGGCCATAAGAGCTTCCACCTTCACGTGGTTGGCCCTGTTTAGTAGAGAATAATTTATTGGAGCGATTTAATCTTGGAGCAAACCTCCCTCGATCCAGCGTAGCAACAAAAAAGTCACCGTTGACTTAGTTGCTACTCTTTCAGATCGTGGGAGGCTTGTTCCAAGTTCATGCGACTCCAATAAATTGTTCTTGAAATGAAGAGGAGCTTATTCAGGTATGTTTTAACATTTTCAACATATGTTCTAACATTATCATAAGAATGCATCTTAGAGTAAAAAATACTACATCAATTACTTGTATTTATTGTATATATAATGATGGATTTTGATTGACTTGGCAGTGCAGGTACAAATCCTCTTGCATCATGAGCAATACAACTTGTCAACTAGGGTCATGTCCAGGATATTTTTGCTTGTGCGCTTGACCAGGTTCGTAATGTCACATTTTGTAAGTTCCTTTACAGTTCATAATTCAATATTAAAGTAATGCATAAAGCTTTTCAAAACAATAAAAGGAAAGGGTTATGGCTGAGTCAAATTTTATTGTTATTGACAGTGTAATGAAATGTATCTCAATGCTATGGTTTTGGCCTTTTTATTGGTTGAATTAGAGGACCCAGTTGAAAATATTGGGGCCAAGTAGGATGGTTTTCCTTTTTGCTGATGATTTGGTGTATCTAATTCAATTAGTTGCCTAAGGTATTTTTGGTTGCAAACTCGTTTTCATTTTTCATACAGTATTGGCCTTGTGGAATACATTTGATTGTGTGGTCTTGTTAGATCTACAACATTTGTAGTTGTTTAGTCTTATGGCCGAGGTGCACTTTTATTATGGAAATAGCTGATGCAATATTGTCATTTAATCCTTACTGCAGGGTAGCATGTTGAGAAGTTTCTTGTGAAACATTTGGTATTCAAAATGACACTTGATCCTATACAGCATCATGCACTTGACTTCAAAATTCATATTCAAAGTGTGCCAGACAATTCTTGCAATGTTTCAAATATTTATGTTGTTTTAACCCATTATCTTTTTCATGTATTGGATGCTGAAAACGAGAAAAAGACTTTGGTATGAAACCAACCGGTGAATAATTTCCAGCAAAACAACCACTTCCAAGACATGATTTAGAAGTAGAACATATGTACTTATGAAGCATAGAAAGATATCCTTGATGCATTGTCAATGTTTGGCCAGGGTTATTTTTGGAGAAAATAACTCCTTATTCCTAGAATAGTGATCTTCAATACAAGTAAATGCCAGAGAAGAGAGATCATCGTGTGACGCAACAAAACTGAAATTGGACCCCTAAGGAGAGCCGGTGTGTCTACAATCGCTCTGTCAGCATTTTCCCTTGGTTTACCCCATTCTTTTCCTCCAGCCCGAGTCTTAATTGACTTCTTCTTTCTTCGGGTTTATTTATCAAATTCGTAGAATTTGATAAATAAATACTATCCACAATGGTTGGACTTTAATTTATATTCCCGACTTTATATTATCTCCAATCCTTATAACCAATGTTTAACTTCCAACACTTTGTATTTATACTCCACGTTTCTTTTTAAATAAATAACTTGTAATGAACTTTCGGCTCTATATTTCACCACCCAGCCTTACAACAATCACGCTCCAGACTTATGCTAATTATCCGCCAATCGTTTAATTAAACAATTTCATTATACTTCGGCCCCACCTATATATATCAATAACCAATCAAACACTCGTATCGTACCTGGCTATCCTCCGCACACCTTAGTTAACCTCCGTGCAAGTTCAACGTGCGACCACCGTCCGATGGCCCTTCTCCAAATCAACGACTCTTGGAAATTTCGCTCGGCTTCCAACGTCGGGCTTTAACGTGCGATGGTGCGGGTTAAACGGTGGTTTTCCGGGGGTCACTTCGCCACGTGTCACATTCCCTATGGAATCGCTCGCGAATAGGAAATACCGCCTACTCCGCAAAAGCGGTGCGATATGGGCAACTCGCTTTTGTGATTCCGCTCGTGGTTTTGGTACAGGGCTTGACCACGGGTGCAAGTCTGGTTCCGCTATCCTTTTGTTTGTCAACTCATGTCCAATCCTCGGGTCAGGTTCTGAAAGCACAACAATCTTGTCTCTTTATTAAGCGGGATTTTTATATTTGAACAGTGTTCACGACCCCGGTTCTCTACACAGACCTCGCCTTCGGGTGGGGTGAGTTCACAGGGTTATCCAACAATTTATGGGAATTCAAAGACAGAAGAATGGAATTATCAGTACCCAATCGCCTCACAGTTAAACAATTCTTCACAATTAGTAGTTCGAGATAATTCAATGGCAACTAAGCTTGGAAATCATTTAACTGGAAACAATTGTTCACACAAAGAGGTTTATTGCAGAAATCCCCTCTCTACTCTCCTCTTCCCTCTCTACTTTTATTCATTCGAGGAATTACAATTTATATACATAACATATGGCTCTTCGGTTCCTCTGAGAGGACCATTCTAGAAATCAAAAGGTCTAATTATAATAATTCAACTAACTGAAACTATTCGACTCCTACAACTCTAACTAGTCTAAGTAATACAGTCAGCTGAGGTATTGACACCTAGCTGTTACAACTCAAATGTTTTCGAACCCTCCTAGCCACAACATGTGGACAAAACCTCCTACATTGCTGGCTAGTGCCTAATGCCCCTGCATCATCGTGTGACATAAACCTATTAAAAAAAGTGAACAAGGAATGATTATTAATTATGGCATACTAAGTTGTCAGTGATTTTGACTATTTGTCTTTAACATGTAAAAATGTTAAATTCCAAACTTACATCATCATGGTTTGGCATCATGAGCTTGACTAATTGTCCACCATGCTCATAATTTCATTGTTGTCTTCATATCTATAAAAAATGTTTCAAATAATAATAAAAAAGTTATATAAGAAAAATCCAGACCTCCATGCTGCTGCTCCTTGTGAGACAAAGTCAAAATTGCATTACACAATCTGACACATAAGAATCTCCTATATCCCGGTGGTATGTATCCAAACTATTATAATAGTGTCTTCAAGACTTATGTTGACATTGCCAATGAGATATTTAAGCAATGAAAGATGGAGCCTTCTTCATTGTTGTATATGTAACAGTCTTTTATTAATATAAAGATTGATGGTTTTGTCTTTCTGAAAATGAAATGTAAAAATAATTTATTGTGGTCAATTGGAAAGTTTTTTTTTTAAAGCTATTCATTATGGAAGGGTGACATAGATATATGCCCTTCTAATTGAAATTCGGACCTGCCCTTCAAATTTGATCACTGTGTGGGACCTTAACAAACAATAAAACTATTCCGCCGCGCGTTATATAAAACATATAACAAAACCTTTGTCAAAACTTCAAACGAACCCTTTAGCCGTGGGTATTTCATCACAAATTGATCATTTTACCATGTACCTTCTTCTAGAGGAATATTATTCCACTTGATTAGGTACTTCATAATGGTTATATGTCAAAGAGATACATAATGTTTATCTATAACTTTTTGTGGTTCAAGAATCAACTTTCATTCTTCATCTAATTTTGGAAGTTCTATTTACATTGGCATATTTTTTTCCCAAAACCTTTTTTAGGCAAGATACATGAAAAACCTTATGAATGCAAGAACAAGGAAAATATAACTTCTATACCACTTGTGCAATCCTATGAATAATTATTTAGGGCCATAACAGTTTTGCAGTGTGGAAAAAGTCGGCAAAAAGTCCCGACTTTTTGAAAAAATCCCGAATTTTTCCCGGAGCCGACTTTATTGGCCGACTTTTTGCCGACTTTTTCATCCCTGAAAAAGTCACGATTTTATCCTCGAAGTCCCGACTTTTTGCCGACTTTTTCGAAAAAATCTTGAGTGAGGTAGTTTCTTTAATAATTTTTTAATTTTTTTTGAAAAAATCAGGATTTTTTCCAAAAATGAATATTTTTGTATTTTTTTAGTTTTGCCGACTTTTTGCCGACTTTTTCAAAAAAATCCCGACTTTATCGAGTATTTCAACTTTTGGACCCTTGCCGATTTAATCCCGACTTCGACTTTTTCCACATTGCATTTTTGAGCTAATTCTTTATTCTTCTTTTTCTTGAATGAAGATTGCTTATAATGCTATAATCTAAAAAATACCCAATTACCCTCCTCAAATTATCTTTCACTTCAATTTTGTTCCCCTTGTTGTTTTATCATGTTTCATGTCATTTGAAGGTTTTCCATAATAATTTTCAAAGTTTCTTTAGTATTTTCCATATGTGACTCTGTTTCCTATACTTTGGACTTATCTTGCAAAAAGTGTGAGATACTAGGAGTTGGATATCCATAAAGGGCCTTAAATGGGGAAATTTTAGTAGATGTGTGATAGGTAGTATGATAGTATCATATTACCATTCTTCCTTGAGGAACCCACTTCATCCATTAAGATTGATTTTCTAAAGAGTAATATTGTAGATAACCTTAAAAACATTTGTTAACTATTTTTGTTTGACCATTTGATTGTGTTTGATATGTAGAACTCATGGCAGCTAGTGTTTCTCCACTCATATTAAACAATTATTTCCAAAATTTTCTTGTTGCTATTACTTTAGGAAAACCATGAAGACTATGAATTTCTTTCACGGAAACTTCTGCCACTTGGCTTGTTGTTTATGTACTTTGAGCTCTACAAAAAAAATCTACAAAATTTGTCTATATAAATGACCACAAAAATGTAATACTTACCTTTATATTTCAGTAACCCTATAATAAAGTCTATTGATATATCTTCTAGTCTTTGAATATGTATGTGGAATGGTTGAAGTAACCCCAGAGATTTTACTATCTCTCTTTTATTTATTATGCAAACCTGACCTTCTCTTACAAAATTTTGAATATCTTTCTTCATTCCTTCCAAAAATATATTTTTTGATCCTTTGAGATGTTTTAAGGAACTCTGCGTCCTACCATCAGAGAGACATGGGACTCCCTTAATATTTGTTTATTCAAATATGCTTGCGTGCATAAAAATATTCTACATTTGCACCAAAGTATATCTCTTTCACTCCCAATGCTCCATAGAGTTCATCCCATCCTTTATAAATTTTAGTTTTTGTTTAGTACTATTGTCATTTTTCCATTATGGCAAGCTTATTCTAGCCACCTAGGAATAGAAAATGTAATTGGATATAAATTTGAGGCCTCTTATATTTTAGAAAGAGCATCATGTACTAAATTTTCCTTACCCTTTTTGCAGATTATCTCAAAATTAAAACTTTGCATTTTTTCTCCTCATTTTTGTTAATCTTCCAATGAAATCCATAGCTTCAAAAAATACTTTATCCTATAATGGTATATCTTGACTTTAAAGTACCTCCCAGTGATATATTATCCCCATTTTTTATTGCATGTAATATTGCTTCCATTTATTTTTCATACGTAGATTTCACCAAATATTTTCTTTGAATTCCTTGCTTTTAAAAGCCAATGATATCCCTTATCGTGTTAATGTTACGTAAATTCCTTGTCCTAGTGCCTCACACTCTACTATGAATGTTTTACCAAAAGTAGGTGCAACCGATGTTGGTGTAGAAGACATGGCATCCATTAAAAGAGAGAATGCTAAAGTAGCCTCATCATTCCATATAAATGATATTTTATTCAAGAGATATGTGAGTGGACTTGAAATGCATGCATAATTATTAACAAATTATCAATAATATCATGTAAGTTTAAAAAATCTTCTAAGAACCTTGATTTTCTTAGGAATAGGTCATTTTGTAATAGCTTGCATCTTTTGAGGCTCCAACTTCACTCCTTCCTTTAAAACAATATGAACCAAATGCTCGAATTCTTATTTCCCGAAAGCACATTTGGATATTTTTACATAAAAATGATTGTTCTCAATAATTTATATAGCTTTTCCACATGTTTACTAGTGTGGTATTCCCATGATTTATTATAAATATGTGTATTATCAAAGAAAACCAACACAAATTTTATAAGATGGGATCAAACAAAATTGTTCTTAAGTCGAGCCCGCCGGACTTCAAATGGCGATAAACCATAATTCAAACCAAATTCACGTTCCAAAATAGCCTGCTGACGTCGGCCAATTTTGTGACGCGAAAACCAAATGAATTCCGCCCTAATCTTTTTCGGGTCCGAAGTTGGGCTGGCGTACGGAGGGAGAGTTGTGACGCAAATTTCTTATCAATTTTTCCCTAATCTTTTTTGGGTCCGGATTTCCACTACGCGAGCGGCCCAAACAAAGATCCGCTCCTATTCCTCTATGACGAAACCATCGTACATGCTGACGTCATCAATCAAAACCCGCCACCCTTTTTGACTTTGTAAATAAAACAAATTGCGTCTGCGTCATTTTCATTGTTCCGTGCGCTAGCCAGTATTTCATGCACAAAATTCAAAAACCAACTGTTAACGCTTGCTGACCGTTGCCTTGCTGAAGAGAATTGAAGCCGAGTATTTCAGGGTTCTTCTGTCATAACCAGCACCTGTTTAAACACGTTTCATTTCCCGTAAACAGGTATTTATTCCAATTCCCCGCTAAACTCTGTAAAAAATCCTGGTTTTAGTTTTAATTCTGCACTAAGGTCTGAAAAGAAGTTCAATTTGGTCTTTTTCGTTCCCAGAACTGCAATTATATTCCCAAAACTGGTAATTGTGCCCCTTTTCCACAAAAACCTCGAAATTCCATTTCTGAATCCACAAGAACCAGAAATGGAAGTTCCTGTAGCTCTGAATGTTGTGCCCATCAATGCCCCTCACAAGGACTTGGATTATTTTCCTTTAGCTGATATGGATTTTCAAATTAAGGACTTGCGTCTCAGTGAGAATCCTCTTCGAATATTTTTCCGCTGCAGAGACAATTATTTGAATGGTTCTGACATCTTTGGACTTTGGGAATCAAATATTCCTATGTACCTTCTCCCCTTAGTCCATATTTTTCCTGAGTTAATCCATTATTGCTACGCAAAGTATGATCCCAACCAACGAGCAGTTTTATCCCCAAGTCAAAATGTCCTTTTCCCAATAACTGCTCAGTCCATAAATGAAATGCTACAATTCCAACCTGGTCAAGCTCTCACTCCCCTGTCCATGGATGAATTACTTGAGAAATCTACTAATTTATCCCATGAAGAGTTAAACCGCCTATGCCAAACCTTCATGTTACCAGAGCATCAGCCTAAAAACCATCCCCCTTATGGTTATACTTTCTTTACTGATGAGGGTAGACTTATTTTAAACATGATATCTTCCATAATGGGCTTCAATACTAGTGAGTATGTTGATCAGTTAACCCTAGTATTGTTATCCATTTTTACCCCTGGACAGCCTCATGTTGTCAAGTACGATTTTGCATCTTATATTGTTGACAAAATCCATGATCATTTCATGAGATTTGAGAATGAGAGAGTATTTAAGTATTCTTCTGTCATATATCATCTCATGATTTACTTTCAGTCTGAAAATTTCCCTTTTTATGTTAAGAAACTTGATGCCAAAGGGAATCCTAGGTCAGTCATCTTTTGGTCTGCCATTACTCACAATTCCTCTGATTCTCCTTATTCCTATAATGAGTTTGTTGACCTTTTTGTTCATCCTGCAACTACCTTGTTGACAGGAGTCTCTCCTCCTAGAATTAACAATGAAATCAAGAAAATCCTTCAGCTCTCAAAGCATTACAAGATAGGTGATTGGTACCTATATCAAAACTACACAGAGATCAGGATATATGGATGTGAATTATGCCCATTCAAACTGCCCAAGTATGTCCCAATGAGACTCTTTGCATTAGAATATTTCAGGCAAATGAATAATTCAGATATAATTCATTTTTGCAATGCAAAGAAAAGGCTCAACTCAGGATCAAGAGCCAATTAGGTCCCTTCATTTGTAACTCTAGGGAAGCTGGACAGGAAGCCGAAAGGATTTTAGAAGACCATCTCAGACTACAAAAGAGTTTCTACTGGGTGCCTTATGATCCAAACAACTTTATCTGTGATAGAAGAATGAAAAATAAACTGTCACCATACATCCATCAAAGAATCCCAGAAATAGAACAATATGTTAATATGGATGAATGGACAGAAGGGACATTGGTTGAAAAAGATAGTGAGCAGGTCAATGTTGAAAATGTAATGAAAGATCTTGAAAAGATACTTGACCTAGAATCTTTTGGACAGGTGTAGGGATCTTCTTCAGCCAGGACTTTACAACAAAATTTGTAGGAGATTAGTACAGTGGCAGTAGAATCTAAAGGAAAAGAAAAGGAGCCTGATATACAAATAATTGAAAAATTCATAATGATAGAGCAACCAGAGGCTTCTAAAGAACAAGTTCACGGAAAAATTCCTCCTACTCAGATTAGTGAGCCATAAATTTCTATTTTAAAAACTCCTCTGAATATAGAAAAGGGAAAAAAGAGAGAGGCTGAAACAACTACTCCTATTGGTGGCTATTCTGAACAAAAAGATGTTAAAAGGTAGAAATTAACTCCCCTTCTAGAAGATGAATCATTTTAGGAAATCCCCGACAGCCAGGGAAGAGAAGACAGTCAGCAAACAGGTACAGGTAGTGGGACATCCACTAATTTTCAAAAACAGGAAATACAGAGGCAACAAAGTGCAAAAATATCTTCTTTCAAACCTCCAATAAAAACTACCTCGGACATCAAAAGAACATTCATCAATATAAAGGCCAGGAACGATCCACTTAGACTTCAATTATACAACCAATATTTGAAGATGGCTCCGAAAAGTCAAGAAAGATTGATGTCAGCTTATGACATCCAACAAGGTAAGATGTTAATGAGCCATTTCAAGCCCAAGGTGCAGCAGCCTCAGACAGCTGCAGATTACGTTAGGACTAATTTTGAAGTCTTAGCAAAGGATATCCATCCTTTAGATAAAATTGAGCTACACAAGCAAACAGGTGAGATGATTTATTCTACTCTGACGGATAAATCAATGATGACCCATAAGTTGCAGGATTCTTTGGATAATACTAATACATAGTTGCAGCTTGAAAAAGCCTCCTCCCAGGCTAAGGATAATAGAATCAAAAATTTAGAGGAAATAATCATTGGTTTGGGTCATAATCCTAAAGATGTGAAAGGTATTGAAGCTTTGATCAAGAGAAAATATGATGATATTGCAGCTCTAAGAAAACAATTAAAGTTACCGGCCTCAAGACATCCACAGACTGCAGAAATCATCAAACAAAATTCTGAGGAAGAACTAATGGATTTTCTCTTAAAATTGAATGAGAAACTTACTGCAACTAAAAAAGAGCTTGAGAATGCATTAAAAGATAAGCAGGAAAATATTATAGTATCTACAACAGGAGTAGTTATAGGTACAACAACAACAGGTCAGCCAACAGAATTGTCACAGAGCAACACTGCAAATTTGAACACTGATGAATTAACAAAGTCAATGGAAGATATGAACATTCAGGCCATAGAGCTTCACAAAACAAAGGAACAATTGGCCACTCTATAACATAAATATGATATTTCAAAAATGAGTGTTGCTGATAAAACAAGAGAAGTGAACAAATTAGAAAAAACAGTCAAAGCATTGGAAAAGGATCTCACATTGGAGAAACCTTTAAAAGAAATAAATGATATTCTTTGGGATAATATCATTCAATCAATAAAGGATGTTTGGTCCTCAATTCAAATAATGGATGAACAGAATAACTTAGTTAAATTGGCTCTGGATGAGATTGAGAGATCAAGACAAGAGTCGGGAAATATGCCAGAAGAGGCCAATAGACTTATACATTTTTTGAATACTCAGACTAAGAATCAACTTGCAGAAATTGGTATTCAAGACAGGACCGGAACAATTCTGGAAATAAAGAGAGTTTTTACTAAAAGAACTCTGGTACAGAATTTAGAACGAAGGTGCTCAGATATGCAAGAAGAAATCATTGCCTTCAGAGAAAGATTGAATATTTTGTTAAATAGAGGATTGCCCAGTCCTATAGTTGCAGAAGATAAGCTAATGGACCTTGATAGTTATGTTGAAAAATTGGACAAATATGCTGATAATCAAGCTAGTTCTTCAACTAGTTCATCAACAGCAGCATTGCCTACAGGGAAAAACCTTCATGACAGATTGGAGAATTTATTTTATCTTGAGCATGAAGTAAATCATTTGTTCCCAAATCAGCCTAATTTCTTCAGATATACTGAGGTTGATGAAACATTAAGAAAGTTGCAAAGGACCAGAGTGCTAGAAGTTCAATGGTGGGAAGAAATGATGGAAATTTTGTAAAAAATTATCCTTACATAAATTTTTGCCTATTTACCACAGTATATCATGATAAAAAGGATAAAAGGATGAACAAAGGTCAAAGAGTATCAGAGCAGTTAAAGAGTATCAGTGAAACGAAATAATCAACATAGAATTACTAAAGAGGACAGCAGCAAGCCAAGATATAGGGCCTGCCTCCAGCACATTCTTAAAAGAAGGAAACAGCACAACATCAGTTATCATTTTTCTTATCTACAAGACCATCTATCTCTATATTGTTGTAAAATACTTATTAGTTATCCTAGATAATATCTCAATTTGTTATGAGATATTTTGTATGATTTTTTGTATAAATACTCCATCAATTGGAGTAGTAAGTGTGGATTCATATACTTTGCAATAACATTGACTTTTTCGGAATAAAGTGCTGTTGGAGAAATTTCTTTGTGGCTTGCTGGATGATGAATTGATGCTAGAGACTTTTTACA
>CM076584.1:1518992596-1519021470 GCA_034641835.2 Pinus albicaulis
GTTTATGTTGTTTCGCTTTGATCGTTTTTCCTTGCTTGATGAGCCTTCTGGGTTGGGTTCTTTTGTGTTTTGGCTTTTGGTTCAGCCCCCAGAGGATCAGATCTGACCTCTGCTTTTCTGAATTTTCACCTTTTCATAGTTGGCTTTATTGGCGCGAGTTTAGCCCTGACAGTCGCGCCAGTTGGCGCATGTTGTTAGTTTATCACTCGCGCCATCCCCTGTCTGGCGCGGATTACAGCCAGAAAGTCGCGCCATTTCCTGTAGGTGGTAGGGTTACCCTTGTTCGGAAGCTTCTTTTGGTCAGTACTTTGCTTCTGGGTTTGTTTTAGATTCAACTTGAAGTGGGAAGTCTGGTCTTGGTTGGGAGAAATTCTTTGTTTTTTCATTTTCAGGCAGTGGCGCTTGTTGTCAGTTAGCAACCCGCGCCACTTGGCCATTGGCGCTAGTTTTCAAGTAAAAGTCGCGCTAGTTGTCAATGTACAAGTCGGGCCACTTTCAGGGTGTATGAAAATTGAGTTTTTTTCCCTTAATCCTTCAACAGTGCGTCTTTCCCTTCGGGTATTTCCTCTGTATGAGCATAGATTACATTGCTCATTATTTGGAATGTCTTTTTTCTATGATTGTTTGATGTAAAAGGGATGAATGCCTTGTTTTGATCTCTTGCTTTGGAAGTCCTTTTTGTGTTTGACCGCATATGTCTTGTCAACTTTTGAGGGATTTTGTCACAAAGTATTTTGAAACAACGGTTGCATTCTTAGTGTTTGTTTGCATCCCTTTTTCTTTCATCTTTTATTAAGAGGCTTTGCGTTTATTTAGTTTTCGTCTCAAAGTTTGCTTTTCGTTTAAATGCATTAGATCACATTACATTGAAGAGTATTTTGAGATTTATCATTGAACTTAGATTACATTGTTTAGTGATTGAAAACTAAAAATCGCTTTGAGTGCATTCTCTTTCATTGAAAGTATGCATTAAGTAAATTCTCATTTCATCGAAAAATGCATTGAGTGCATTCGTATTATTTGAAAAGAAAAGGAAATTGTGCATAGATTACAATTGCATAGTTTTCGGAAAAAGAATTTTGCATAGATTACATTGCATAATTCGCTTCGTTGGATGTTTTAGAATACTTTTGGATAGTGAAAGTCATCTAGTTTGGAAAAGTTTCGTTTTCAGTTTTGTTGTTTGTTGCATCATTGTTTGAAGCTCTTCCCTTAACTAGATAGCATTCATCGAATTAAAAGTTTTCTTTTCTCATATAGCTTGCATTTAGGAGTCTTTCGAGACACTACATACGATAGGGCCTGGAAATTGAAACTTAATTGAAGATCAACTGTAAAATTTATTCAATTAACCTAAGGCAACATTGGAACTTAACGAAACACATTTAGGAGGTCTAGGCTAGAGACGTGTTCCGGCGTCGTTAAACCTAGCAGCTGTCGCTCGCCGTTTGGCTTTAGACAGCGCTAGTACGGACTTGCGCTCCCCGTACCGTCGCGTATATAAAGGGAGACCCATCTAGGTTTTCAATCCTTTATCCATAGGAAGCCGAGTCTGCCGCCCTATACCCGTGATACACCGAACACAGCATTCGGGGAGACTACCTGCACGTACGGAAATTCCTTGGTCGATTTCTGTTTCATTTTTGAAACCAAGGTGTATATTGCAGTTCACGGATATTTGGTACACCCTTTGTGCCTAGTTTTTTCCTGAGCAGTCATTTGGTCTTTTCTGACTCCCTAAACTTGAAAAGACCGCCAAGCGCTTGTCCTTTCACGCTTGTGTCAACTCTGAAAGAGATAGAGTCATCTTTTTATCGTTTCTCGACTCTTAAAATATGAAACGGTAGAACTTCTTATTTTCCAATGTGGTAAAATTAATCGCCCACGATTTCACACCTATTTAGACGTTGCTTGTTGATCGTCTGATCGTGTGTCTTAACTCGTTTCCAGTCCGTCTGTGGTTTTGAGTTTGATGGAAACTTTTTCAGAGTTCACCAACCAAGGAATCCCCTCAGAAGGGAATCCTGGTCATTTTTCTCCTTTTGGAAATGTTGGTGCTCCTTACATGGCGACGTTGTCCCTTCCCGGGTTAACTGTTGGGTTGCCTGTTTGGTTGTTCTCAACCTCTGTAGTTCCGGATGTCTCCACTACTGTTCAGTCAGTTCCTCCGACGGAACAACTTCATGTTGATTCCAAGGTGGACCTCTCCCCTTCTTCACCTATTTCTGCGTCCTCCTCTTCTACTTCGCCTGGTGAAAGCTTGGATTCAAATAACCAGGTGGCTAAGAAGAAGAAGAAGAAGACAAAGAAGAAGAAGTCTGATAAGCGAGAGGCTAAATGTACAGCTACTGTCCCTAAGGAATCTCCTCTTGATAGTCCTTCCAACCCTCCTCGGAAAGTCAAGTTCCCGTGCATGTTGTGCACGGGAGACCATTTGCTTCGAGACTGCCCTGGCATTCCCAAGGTGCTCGAAATATGGTCCAACGGCCGCCCACCGTTGCCTTTGGCTTCCGGGAGTCAAGTTGGGGGCACGTCTTCAGCTGTTGTTGATAAGAACTCTAAGAAGCAGGGTAAGATCACCAATACCTGTAAGTTGTGTGAAGGGCACCATGCCATTCACCTTTGTCCTTATATGGATGAAGCCAAGCAAGTCTTGGACAACCCAGCCGGTTCTACACCACGCCTTCCACCTGGTTATAATCGGCTTTCTTTGAGTCCTCCGCCAACTGATCCCACGATTGGTCAAGAGTTATCCTTGGTCGATCCCACTCCCCCAGAAATTCAAATTCACGAATCCATCCCCGACCAACCATTGGTCGTGGGATCGGTTGAACTGGCCCCGTCCACGGTGCACCAGGTCTTTTCTGTCGAGAGTGGACCTCACACCCCCCATGTCCTTCTGATCTCTTCAGATTCTTCAGACTTGGAGAAAGATTCTCCTGTCCCTGTACTTCAAGAAGCTTCTCCTCCGCCTCCCATGATGGAGGCCCCGGAGGATATCCCTCCCACCTTCGAGATGGAGGTTATGGAGGATGCTCCTTCTTCCGTAACATCAGGGGAAGACCTTCGCATTTCAATGGTAACCCCTCCGAGTAGTTTGGTCGCTTCCTTTGATTGGAGTCGATTTGCAGGATTTCGCCTTCCGTCTTATGTGCCTTTCGAGATCACAGTACAGGCTCTTGGTCTGGTTGTACCCAACACCATTATAGACGAAGGTGCCTCTGTTAGTATTCTGTCATCAACTACCTGGCAAGCTTTCGGTTCGCCGCCACTTGCGCCTGTTACGCAGAATCTGTTGACATTCAATAGAAGAACCAGTCAACCGTTGGGGATCCTTCCATGGTTACCGATTACTTTGGGAGGGAAACCGTCCATATGGATGTGATGGTCGTTCCAGGCCCCTTGGATTTCAATCTGCTACTGGGGCGCGATTACACCTATGCCATGGGAGCGCTCGTCTCCTCCCTCTTTCGTGTGGCCTGTTTTCCGCATGAAGGAAGGATCGTGACCATTGATCAACTGTCATTCTTTGGTCCTAATATGGCATCTGGTCCGCCATCACCCCCTCCTGGTTTCTATCCACCCGTTGTATCTGCTCCACCGCAGGTCAACTATGTGGCTACTTACCCCGTGCCTGTGCTCAGTGATGATGCCGTTGTGCATAGAGTGCTGGGGGCATTGGGTCCTGACTTCCAGGATGATTTCCTCCCATCTGGTGTGGAACTCTTCCTCCCGCCTTCGAGATGGAGGTCATGGAGGATGCTTCTTCTACCGTAACATCAGGGGAAGACCTTCGCTTGTCGATGGTAGCCCCTCCGAGTAGTTTGGTCGCTTCCTTTGACCGGAATCGATTTGCAGGATTTCGCCTTCCGTCTTATGTGCCTTTCGAGCTCACAAGCAGCTCTGGTCCGGTTGTACCCAAACACCATTATGTATCTAAGGTGCGTCATATATTCCCTGCCTTCAACTACCCGGCAAGCTGCTCGCCGCCATGCGCCTCTCGTTGCGCGTGACCAAGCCACTTTTAACGAAGGACGAGTCAACCATTGGGGATCCTTCCAAGGTTACCTGTCACTTTGGGAGGTAAAACCGTCCATATGGACGTGATGGTTGTTCCAGGCCCCTTGGATTTCAATCTGCTTTTGGGGCGCGATTACACCTATTCCATGGGAGCACTTGTCTCCTCCCTCTTTCGCGTAATGTGCTTTCCACATGAAGGACGGATCGTGACCATTGATCAGCTTTCATTCTTTGGTCCTAATATGGCATCTGGTCCGCCATCACCCCCTCCTGGTTTCTATCCACCCGTTGTATCTGCTCCACCGCAGGTCAACTATGTGGCTACTTACCCCGTGCCTGTGCTCAGTGATGATGCCGTCGTGCATCGAGTGCTGGGGGCATTGGGTCCTGACTTCCAGGATGATTTCCTCCCATCTGGTGTGGAACTCTTGGAAGCCATGACTTCTTGTTCATTATGATGAAGTCGGTCGGAGCACAGTTCCTTGTCTTGTGTCAAGCTCCTTAAAAAATGAAACAAGTTTGTCGGAGCAGAGTTCCTTGTCTTGTGTCAAGCTCCTTAAAAAATGAAACAAGGTTGTCGGAGCAGAGTTCCTTGTCTTGTGTCAAGCTCCTTAAAAAATGAAACAAGGTCGTCGGAGCATAGTTCCTTGTCTTGTGTCAAGCTCCTTAAAAAATGAAACAAGGTTTGCCGGAGCACAGTTCCTGGTCTTGTGTCAAGCTCCCTAAACCATGAAACAAGGTGTTTGAGGATAGTTCTTTTAATGTGTCAACCTCGTTAAAATAATGAAACATGTTCTCGTTCAATTCGAGTCTTTGTTTAGATCTCGTAAAATCCCAGTCGAGTCTTTCTCTTGATCTCGTAATTTGAACCTTCACTCCATCTGCCTTTCATATGGAATGAAGCTTGGGGGGCATGTACCTCGAATTGAGTCACCTCGAATTGAGTCACCATGCTGGGGGCATGCTCACTTTTTCAAGCATAGTTTGTTTCCGTTTCAAGCTTGTGTAAAAATGAAACCGGTTTCAAGCATAGTTTATTTTTGTTTCAAGCTTGTGTAAAAATGAAACCATTCTTATTTTACCTCTTGTGATTGCCATTTTATCAGCCTATTTCTGCCAGATGAGCCTTGGTTTTCTCACTCCATTGTCACTATCTGCTTGGCCGATCATATGCCTTCACTTGGTTGTTTTACCTGTTCCTGAGGAACCGCTGCTATGAGTGGTCTTGTTAGCCAGCCTCTCGACCTTTATTTGTTCAGAGTAGTTCCACCATTACCGGAACCAGTTGCTACCCTTTATACCACTCGTTCCTCCAGGAGGAGTCATCTTTCAGCTCTTTTCTGACTCTCTAAACATGAAAAGATCGTCGAGGCCCTTGTCGTTTCGATCTCGTTAAAATGGACACGAATCGACATTCACCCAGTATAAGTTTAACCCTTTTTCGGGCTGGGATGGATTGATTACGAAAAAGGAATACCCTAGCCTATCGCGACTAGGAGGTTTTCCCGGATATTGTTTTCTACCTTTTCGGATCCGGGGAACTATTTACGAAAAGGGACTTGTGGAGTTTTCTTTTCCGCTGTCTTTTCAAACTCTCTAAACATGAAAAGACGCCGAGTTCTTCCTTTGTCAGACTCGTTAAACCCTGATGACATCGGATCCAGTCGAAATGACGTTCTCCAAGTTCCTCCTTCCTAGGACTCGTTAAATGCACTAGGATGGATTCGCCTGAAGGGCGGACTTATATTACAAGCATATGCTATCCCCTTCAAGCTTGTTATCAAAAATAATTGGGGTACTCGCCAGAAATGGTGGGGGAAAAATGGAACCATCGTCGTTGTCGTCGGCAGTATGTCGCTCTTGAACATGGCACTTGTCCGCATTCGTGTCGGGTTGGGGACATCTCATCTCGTTGTTTCACTTTGCTTCCATGGGTTTGGGTAATCTCTTTTGACCTCTCATCTGTTCACTGCCTCGTCACCATGACCTTTGATCTGTTGATGTCAAATACTGCCAAGTCCATTGCCGTGCCGTTTATATGTTCAAGAGAAGTTGGCCTCTGCGAATATCAACCTTCCTCTGTTTCTCGTATGATCTTGATTCACAACAAAACATTATGTTCCTCTGTCTCGTGTCGATGATGTGGGAATCATTATGGCCCACCTTCGATCAAGGTCACTTCCTGTCGACTTCAACTCATTATCCAGGAAGTTGGTCTAGAGACTCCCGATGGTACCTTGGAGCCTGCATGCCTTAATGGCAGGTTCGTCGCATTCGACGAGAGGTTTTCATTATTGGCCTCCGATCGGATGATTCTGCGGGTGTTCGACGTCAGCTCATTTATTCACACGTCGTAGATTGTACCTGTAGTACCTTGAGGACCATCGTCATTATTGGTGGTTTCTCTCGCGTCTGTTAACGGCTTTCATCATTGGCTGGTAATCAGACGATGTTCTTGCATGTTCGACATCAGCTCACACATTCGCATGCTAGAACTTGTACTTATTTGGGTCGAGATGGAGCGCAAGACCCTGGATTGTGTCTGTTGTAATCCAGGCTGCGATTGTGGATTTCTATCATTATGTACATGACTCAATGATTGGATGGATGTGACCATACCTGAGTCTATTTGTTTGATCTTAGTTGGATGGCTGCGCCCATACCCTAGATCCGGATTATAGCATACTCTGTTCGGATGGCTGCGCCCATACCATATATATACATCATGTACTTGAGATATCAGTTGTATCTTTCTATGCAGGTTTTCCGACGGCGGGCCTTCAGTTGGACATGTTCTCGTAAAGCATTTCACCCCTCTCTCTCTCGGGCCTCATGCTTTAGGGGGCATCTGTTACACAGTAATTTGTCACCGTCCTTACCATTCCCCGTCCTGCACAATGGAGGACCCATTATGTGACCTGTGAACACTGTCATGCCTTGAAAACATCATCAATGCATCCCTCTGAGTATGAGCTTCATTTCCCCTTGAGACATCTCCTTGCAAAATCCATGAAAAACAACTCTTTTTGTATTGGCGCGGGTAGACAGTTCAATGCTCGCGCCAATCAGGGAAATCCTGTAAAGAGGTCGCGCCACTTGGCGCTCTGTCATAGAGCAGCAATCGCGCCACCCATTTTAGGGACTGTTTTTTAAATATGGATGGCGGAAGTTGAGTTCAAACAAACTCACAACCATCGCCTATCTTGAGTTGGGAGGTTTGGCTGCGGGAGTTCTATGGAAGGGAAGTAGTTTTGCCACCTTCTATGGAACCTTCCTTGTTGATAGGGCCAATCCCATAATAATAGGGATCCCAACTCCCTCCTTCCCCATCTATAAAAGCTTGCTCGGATCCATGGCAAGCTAGTCTTGAAGTGCTGAAGCTTTGCATCTCCTATTCCCAAGTGCCTTTGTGCTGAAAAGAATCCTTCCTTTCCCTTAAGGCCCAGTCGAGCAAGGAGACCATTGTCACGAGACTCTGGAGAGGTTTCCCTTTCCCCCGGCGAGCTTTGCGAGACGTGGACGACCGGAGACCCGCGCGAAGGAGGCTGCAGCGTCAGAACTTGGTTGTAACTTCTATTCGTTTACCACTTTAATAGATGACTATGATTATGGTTCCACTCCTTTTTTCCATTATGTTAATGCGAGTAATGTCTTTTCTGACCGATGTTTAGTTACGTATGCTGGTTCCTATGCTTGTATCTGTTTGTTCTTTCTGTGTGCAGGTGTTCATCCACGGAGATCGTGGAAGGATTGTGATCTGCCAGGACTGAAGGACGGGGACATCTCTTCTTCAGATCGAGCACTGGAATCCAGGTAGGTTTTTATCCCAAATCTTTCATTCGTAACCAGGAGCCCTGGCCATAGCATTGTTTGATTGTTGCTAGACCGGGCTAGTAGGGAATCGCCTCTGTCCAAGCAGAGAGGGGATTACTCTTCAACACTAACCTAGCCTAGCCTTAACTACCCTACCCTTGGCTATGCTAGCCTAATATAGCCTAAACTAACCTACCCTACCCTAGGCTAGCCTTATCTAGCCTAACAAGCCTAACCTAGCATAGTCTATCCTAGCCTAGCCTAGCCTAGTTTATCCTAGCCTAGCCTAGTCTATCCCAGCCTAGCCTAATCTATACTAGCCTACCCTAGTATATCCTAGCCTAGCCTTGTCTAGCCTAGCCTAGCCTTGTCTAGCAGCCTTGTTTAACCTAGCCTAGCCAAGCCTAGCCTAGCCTAGCCAACCTAGCCTAGCCTTGCCTAACGTAGCCTAGCCCAGCATTCTCTAGCCTTGTCTAGCCTCCTAGCCTAACCTAGCCTATCCTAGCCTAGCCTAACCTAGCCTAACCTAACCTAACCTTAACTACCCTACCTTTAGCTAGGCTAGCCTAGTCTAGCCTAAACTAACCTACCCTACCCTAGGCTACCCTTACCTAACTCAGCCTTACCTAACCTAGCTAGCCTAGCCTAGCTAGCCTAACCTAGCCTAGCCTTGTCTAGCCTCCTAGCCTATCCCTGTCTAGCCTATCTTAGCCCCATCCAGCCTCCTAGCCTAGCCTAGCCTTGCCTAGCTTTCTTAGCCTAGCCTTGCCTAGCCTAGCCTAGCCTAGATTACCTAGCCTAGCCTAGCCTAGCTAGCCTAGGCTTACCTAGCCTTGCCTATCTTGCCTAGCCTAGCCTAGCCTAGCCTTGTCTAGGCTCCTAGCCTAACCTAGCCTATCCTAACCTAGCCTAACCTAACCTAATCTTAACTACCCTACCTTTAGCTAGGCTAGCCTAGTCTAGCCTAAACTAACCTACCCTACGCTAGGCTACCCTTACCTAACTCAGCCTTACCTAACCTAGCTAGCCTTGTCTAGCCTCCTAGCCTATCCCTGTCTAGCCTAGCTTAGCCCTATCCAGCCTCCTAGCCTAGCGTAGGTAGCCTAGGCTTACCTAGCCTTGCCTAGCTTGCCTAGCCTAGCCTAGCCTAGCCTAGATTTTGGTTTCGATTCACCCCAAGAAAATGAAAATCACTGCAACTTCGAACAAACTGACTCTGACCCTGAACGTATACTCTGGTTTGAGTCTGCGAATCTGAAACAATCATTAATCCTTATCTGAATTTACTGGCGGTTACTTCCATCCTAATAAATAAATATTATGTCACTGATCCGGATTTTATACAGGAACGCAACAGAATACAGAAATAACCATGAACATAGAGATGCAGCGGAAATAATGCTTCATTTCATTAATATCAAATAACAGAAATATGCTTACAGGCATAATGGAAATAAAATAGCTAGGGTGCTAGTAGCGAATCTCTGAGAAGAGATGTGATGGCTACCGACCTCTCAACTGTGTTACAATGAGGCTCAAGGGCCTATTTATTGTTGAGAAACAATGTAGAATATGAAACGTCCAAAAACCTAACTGTAGGAGATGAGGCGCCAAAACTGTGGGCGCCCGTTTGGGTAAATTGGTGGTTCAACTTCCCGGGGGCATAACTTTGGCACCCGATCTCCGTTTTACGCGCTCAATAGCTCGTTAGAAAGATCTATCCGAGGACTACAACTGTCGAGACGAATTTTATCAGAAAATTCGCTGGCGCTTTCATACCCAAAAAACGTCGTTTAGGGCCTCAAAATGGCTCCGGAAGTTCAGGACCCGAAAAACTGCTAAAAATAGTAAGTTTTGTTGCAACTTGAAAATTGAAAGAACTGGAGATGGGGGTTCAAATGGAATAGGTGGGTGGCCACCAATATCCACCTGGATCATTAAGCCCCAAAAACGGCTCCGAGAGTGGAGGACCCGAAAACCTGCTAAAAATAGTAAGTTGTGTTGAATGTGAAAAGCTGCAAGAATTGATGGTGCTGGTCCAAATGGAATAGGTGGGTGGCCACCGATATCCACCTGGATCATTCCTCCCTCCTTAGAAAGCAATGGTCCCCATTGCGTTGAGATCCTCCATGAGATGAGGCAAATTCTGTTGAACTGAGTATTAGATGTGTTGAAGATGTCATGGACCTGCGGGTGGACATGCTGGATGCGTTTAGTAAATTTGGTTTCTTTATCAGCCTCATACAATACATGTTTGGATTCTGTATGTTTAGTTGCAGGATGTATGGCAACATTAGGTGGTACTGCATTGGGAGTCAGATCAATGGAGTGCTTGTCCTGACAGTGTAGAGGAACCTCTATGAGTGAGGAGAAATTGTCATCGTATTCCTCCATGACTTTTTCCATCTTCTGCAGCCGTGAAAGGGAGCCCTGTTTTGAGGTTGTGGCCACAATATTCTTCTTTCCCTGTGAGTGAGTCGTAAGGAAAATGAATTTCCTGGTCTGGGAAACAATCTTACTGCGTTGTTTTGCAGTAGTCAAGGAGATGGCAGGAGGCGGTACTACCTCCGGTATCCTGTACAAGTTATTTCCCAAAGTAATAATAACAGCACGAGGCCTAGACTCATACACAGCATGTCGGCTCCACAAGTATGGTTGGCCCAATAATACATCAGCTACATCAAGAGGAGCAACATCACACAATACCTCATCCGTGAATGGCTTGATACTGTATGGAAGGCGGCACTGCTGGCGGATGCGGAGATCTCTCCCTGGGTGGAGCCACCCGATGGTATACGGTTGTGGGTGTGCTATGGTCGGTAGGCCGAGCCGCTTCACGACCTCTGCTGAAATGAGGTTCTTTTGGCTTCCGCTATCGACGAGAAATTGCAGCGGAGAACCCTTTACCCACATCTGCGACTGGAAGAGGCGCTCCCCCTCCTCTGGATCCTCTGGACCCTCCTTCTGGATCTTGGTGGTGGCAACAATGGCACTGGGATCCGTATCAATGATCTGCTTCCCTTTGTCATTGCCTTTGTCTGGTTCTAACTCAGGATCAGAAAATGCATCTGATTCGGGTGCCTTTAGTTCAGCCACCAAAGACTGTTTGGCCCGACACTCGTTTGTACTGTGAGTGGGGTTGTTATGAAATTCACACCACTTCCCTGTGTCCTTCTTTGGATTTGTGGTGTTGTTCTGAGTCGCATTGCTTTGGCCTTGCCCCTTGTTCTTCGATTCGGGGGCACCTTTCGGATTCGCAGATCCAAAGTCTCGTTTCTTCTGCTTAAATTTCTGCTCGATCTTGGCAGCATAGCGATATGCCGTGCCAAGCGATGTAATTTCAAGGAACTCCATTTCCTCCTGAATTTGTTTGTGCAGACAGTCGCGGTACTTGAGCACCAAATGTCTCTCTGAATCTTTAATACCCAACTTTGTGCGCAGGGTATGGAACAGATTCGTCAGTTCGTGCACATCTTGATCCTTTTGTTGCCGCAACGTGGTCCATTGGATGTATTTGTCCTCATAGCTCCCCACAGGGTAATATTGTTCCTTGATGCCGTCTCGGAAAGAATTCCAAGTGGGTGTGGTCGAGAGCAGAGAGGGTTCCCCTTCGCCCTCTTGCTCACGGTAGGTTTCCCACCAGTCTTTGACATGGGGGGCGGCTTTGAGGAGTGCAAAAATAATCTTTTCTCGGTCAGAGAAGTCATGGACCGAGAAATACCCTTCCAACAAATTTAACCATCTCTGCCTGCTGCTCTATCTATTTTTCCTTCAAATATAGGAATGTCAAAGTTTACCCGTACCAAGGCGGGTGCCTATGAGTGGTCGTTTCTCGATGCGACAGCCATATGTGGGCAAACAAGGATTTGAGCAAAGTTATCCATCATCGTGTTCCTTTGTTTCTCGAGGGCCTCCTCGAGCAGTATTTTGATAGGATCTCCTGCTCCCTCGTCTTTCTTTTCTTCCACCATGGGAGGTCATCAGGGTTTGCGAGGCTGATCTTGCAAGGGTTCAACCAGATCGAGCCCTAACTCCTTATACCCTGACCGCGTTGGGGACATGCAAAGAAAACAAAGAAAGAGCAGACCTGCTCTGATACCACTGATCCGGATTTTATGCAGGAACACAACATAATACATAAATAACCATGAACATAGAGATGCAGCGGAAATAATGCTTCATTTCATTAATATCAAATAACAGAAATATGCTTACAGGCATAATGGAAATAAAATAGCTAGGGTGCTGGTAGCGAATCTCTGAGAAGAGATGTGATGGCTACCGACCTTCGAACTGTGTTACAATGAGGCTCGAGGGCCTATTTATTGTTGAGAAACAATGTAGAATCTGAAACGTCCAAAAACCTAACTGTAGGAGATGATGCGCCAAAACTGTGGGCGCCCGTTTGGGTAAATTGGTGGTTCAACTTCCCGGGGAAGCAAGGAATATGCGGTTCTTGATGAGATATCTGAAAAAGTAAAGGTGCCTAAAAATAATAATAATCAACAACCACAGCAGCAGCAACCACCACAACAGCAACATGCACTTCAAACACCTGAAAGTGGTGTTAGAAGATCTACCAGGATAAGTAGACCCCCTGAACGATACTCTCCTTCATTATATTATTTATTGTTGACTGATTCTGGTGAACCTGAATGTTATGAAGAAGTAATGCAGGTTGAAACTAGGAAGAAGTGGGAGCCAGCCATGGAAGAAGAGATGGACTCCACGACAACGTACTGGGACTGAATGTTGCCTACATGTGTGCAACCATGGACAAAATAAAAATGAAGTTTTCATGTGAAGGAAGAAGATGGAGGAAAACAGAGGTACAAAGCTAGACTTGTGGTGAAGGGGTTTGCACAAAAGAAAGGTATTGATTTTGATGAAATATTTTCTCCTGTTGTTAAGATGAATTCAATAAGAACTATCTTAAGTCTTGTAGCAACGGAAGATTTACATCTTGAACAGTTAGATGTAAAGACAACATTTCTCCATGGAGATTTGGAGGAAGAGATATACATGCAACAACCATAAGGATATGAGGTAAAATGGAAAGAAAATTTGTGTGCAGGTTAAAGAAGAGCTTGTATGGCTTAAAACAAGCTCCAAGGCAGTGGTATCTAAAATTTGACAAGTTTATGTCTGAACAAGGTTATACTAGATGTCACTCTGATCATTGTGTTTATCTAAAAAGGAAAAATGATGGCAGCTATATTACATTGTTAGTGTATGTAGATGACATGCTTGTTGCAGGATCTAACATGCAGGAAATAAATGTGCTCAAAAGAAAATTGGCAAATTCATTTGCAATGAAGGATTTGGGAGCTGCAAAACAAATCCTTGGTATGAGGATAACTAGAGACAGGAAAAATCGCAAATTAACACTCTCTCAGAATGAGTACATAGAAAAGGTGTTGAAAAGATTTAATATGCAGAATGCAAAACCAGTTAGTACACCTTTTGCTAGCCATTTCAAACTTAGTAAGGAGATGTGCCCAAAGACCCAAGAAGACATGGATTATATGTCTAAAGTTCCATATGCATCGGCAGTTGGAAGCTTAATGTATGCAATGGTCTGCACAAGGCCTGATATTGCACATGCAGTGGGAGTTGTAAGCAGGTACATGAACAATCCAGGAAAAGAACATTGGATGGTAGTGAAATGGATTCTCAGATATTTGAGAGGTACCACAAATCAAGCATTATGCTTTGGTGGTTCAAACATTGCTCTACAGGGATATGTTGATGCAGATATGGCAGGTGACAGAGATAATAGGAGGAGCACTATAGGATATGTATTTACCGTAGGTGGAACAGTTGTCAGTTGGGTTTCAAAAATC
Organism: Pinus albicaulis; assembly: GCA_034641835.2. Classification (NCBI taxonomy): domain Eukaryota; kingdom Viridiplantae; phylum Streptophyta; class Pinopsida; order Pinales; family Pinaceae; genus Pinus; species Pinus albicaulis. The sequence goes on from CM076584.1 coordinate 1,519,006,273, forward strand.
CAAAGTGTTGTTGCACTTTCAACAACAAAAGCCGAGTATGTTGCTACTACAGAGGCTAGTAAAGAAATGATTTGGTTACAAAGGTTTATGGATGAATTGGGTAAGAAGCATGATATGGGCACACTATAAAATGATAGCCAAAGTGCTATTCATCTTGCAAAGAACTCAACATTTCATTCCAGGACTAAACACATAAATCTCAAGTACCATTTCATACGGTCAGTATTAGAAGATGGAGAATTGAAGCTGGAAAAGATACACACTAGCCAGAATCCTGCAGATATGCTAACAAAAGTTGTAACCAGGGAGAAACTGAGAACATGCTCAGTTTAAATTGGTCTTCAAGGATGACGATGAATATGAGAAACAACCAGGTCCAAAGAGGAGTCATTGTCCAGCAAATGAAGTAGCGGTGGAGTTGCTACAATCAATCTCCAAGTGGGAGATTGTTGGGTGTGGAGCCTGATTATCTTGTTTACTTTGTATCACAGCATTGGACCCCTGTACATTAAAAGGGGTGGCAACGCCGCCCATAATTAATCGCTACCATGGGGGGTCCAGGGGAGGGCGACAACTCTTTTTGGAGCCCCCCCCTGGCAGGGGTTTTCGGGGGCAGCGCCCCCGAAGCTAAAAACATATGTAAAATTGCCTTGTAAAAGTATAGTAATTTCTAGTCAATCTGGGCCGTTCATTAGGCAAATGATCTGACGGTAGAAGTTATGTTTAGATTAGGGTTTTTTGCCCTAGAAGGCAACCCCTCGCTTTTATGAGGGCATTGTATTGTGGCTGTGCAATGTATGTGTATTCTCGGAGCGAGAAATAGAGAGGGAGACTGTGAGAAAGAACAAAGGATATTACAACGAATCTACTGTAGGTTTTTGTCTTCATTTTTGCTGGATAATATAAAGGAAGGACTGGTTGTTCGGGGTGGACGTAGCCCAAACTGGGTGAACCACGTATATCTGTGTCTCTATGGTTTTATGTGTTTTTTGTGTGCTTGTATTTTCTGCATATTTTATGTGTTTCATTTCTCCATAATATAATTTTCTAACAACCTATTCTAGGAGTGTAAATACTAGTCTAAGAAAAGGACCAAAGAAACTCATTGAGGCATTTTTTTAGTCTAACCTGGTTGAATTGTAGACATGAAAGGAATTTGTCCCACCTATCAGCCTCTTCACCAAAAAATTCTAGTTTGTCTGTTGACCACCAACCTTGGCCCCAAATAGAAGTTAATGTTGGATTTGCAATACTATGATAACTTTGAACTCCGCTATCTCTGAGAGACTAGATCGTATGGAGTGGAAGTAAATGGTTCCTTCCACTACCAACCCATACATATACACCAATTCTAATTAAGGATATTTCACCAACTATTTGTGCTAGTGTCTTCCCAATTAATGTGAAGGAATTTATCACTTACTTCCAAATCACAAAAATGCTTTGGCTATTCTTCACCCTTATTCTTAGCTAACCTTCCATAGCATCCAAAGTGATATATTTATTCAACACTATACACTAGTAACCTTGACCTTTAATGAGCCTCTACACACTCTTGGTAGCCAATTATTTGGAGAACATAATAATCCTCTTTAAACCACAACTCCCCTAGGATTTAGGAAGAGAAAATTTGTCCCATATAACCTAAGGAATCAAGTTTCTTGCCCCATCATCCCTATAAGATTTTGAAATTGGTAATTATTAGTATTTTTAGAACCCCTTTCAAAATCCATGACAAAAAAATATAATATAAAAGGATTTACTCAAGAACATACTTTACCAAGATTAGACACCCACCGTTGGAAAAACATTCAAGCTAGAAATATATCATTTTCTACGTATTTGTAATTAACCAATTCCAATCATTATTTTTATAGTTGTTTGGTTTTAAATAGAAACCACAATATTTTAATCCAAACTCTATATAAACACTTTGGAATTGGGAAAAGTTATTGCAAAAATAGAGATCGTCTTTCATACCCTGGTAGATTTCAAGACATTTAATACCATACCAACCCTGAAGAACTTTGAAGCAACTCCATTTATTAACAATACGAATGAAACTGTGGTAATGCATCACAGTACCCAAGAAATGAAATAAACTATAAACCCTAAATTTATTATCATTACACATATATATAATTAGTTTAGCCTATCATAGGCTTTTCCAAGTCTAGTTTGATGACCTCCGCCTTTTGTTTCTTCAACTTTATGTTATGGAGGCCTTCTTGAGACACCCCAATTTACTGATGGATTTGTATTCCTTCTAAGAAGCTACGTTATTTACTTAAGAATAATTTGGATAATAGTTTATTTACCCTTTTGGTAATCACCTTTTCCACGATCTTACAAATGTTGTTTCATAATGGAATAGGAATAAATTATTTAAAGGAAGAAGGATTATAATTCTTTGGAATAAGTGCCATAAAGGTAAAATCTAATAATGCCAAAATTTTATCACCAAAACTAGACTCTTCCATCATTCTAAGAAGGTTATTTTTCAAAAATTCTAGAAATCCAATAAGAACTCCATCGTCAAGCCATTGGGCCCTAGACTCTCATACTTTTGAAACCTATATAATTCTTTATTTAATTTATCCAAAGCTCCTCCATCACTTGAATGTTTTCCACATAGGTAACAAAACTAGGGAATACATGAGAAATATTTACAATTTTAGTTATTATGACTCTTTCTTCTACTTTTAACAAGTTCTCAAAATAGGAGACCCCTACCTAGCAAGCTCCTCAAAACCACTTATCTCTCCACCTTCCTACCTTGGACACTTTTAGTTTGTATTTCAGTTATTTTTTACTTATGCAGATTTTTGGAATAATTTGGAATTATCATATCCTTTTCTCTGCAACAATGCTTGACTCTTGAGATGTAGCCTTATCCTCCATGATTCGTCTTTTTACTTGTTTCAATCGCAAAACTTTAAGTTTTGTGGATTCTGATTGATAACCTCCTCCATCAGAATCATAAAGATATGATAGAGATTCCTCATACTAAAAAAGTAGAAAATAGAAAATATTCTTGAGTATTTAATTAAGTTACTTTAATTCATTTTAGTTCTCTAAAGTTTTATTTTAGCCTACAACCATATTTTATTTTTTCCCAAAATTTATAGCATTTTAAACAAGATTTACGTCTTAAACTCCTTTTTCAGTTATCCACATTCATTTAAGTGTTTAGTAGATTAAATTAAATTATAATTACCTTTTTATTTCCTAATACCAAAGGTGGCAAATCATTTGCGGCCTTAAGAAATTACTTCTCGTAATTCCAAGGGTGCCACAACACTTATCCTTCAAGTATCTCTAACTAATTATAGGGAAAATTGGGATGATGATGGAGACAATCATTTACTACAAGTTTTCCATTTGTTGTGAGACTAATGGTGACTTACGATTAAGGTATCTACCTTAATGCATGCCCCTCAGTTAAACATCATGAGTGACCAAATCCATGGTCCAAGCCTCACAACATCATGCAACTTAAGGGTGAAAGTGTCCAACACTTTACAATCTAAACCATGACTTAAGTTCTAGTGGGTGGAACAAAAGATGTTGTTCCACCCATCCCAAGAGATCAAGTTTTCTCCATATAGCCCCATTAACCATATGTGAGTTGTTCGGAAAGTAAGTACCATGTGCTTGCACCAACTATACGTGTCATTGGTATTTATAAATTTATTCATCATTGATAATTAAAATTCAATAATCTAACAACCCTAGGTTGATTTTTGATCCAGTGGATCAATTTAATGATCAAAATTCAAAGTGACCGAAACAAATCGAAACAAACTACAAAGCAAAGATATCATCGCCCTGATTCCAATTCAATTCATTTCACTCAAAATCGATATCACATGCTCCTGATATCACATTTTTATTGAATTGGAAAACAAATAAACTTTTTGGAATGTGGGTTGCAGGTACACCTAGTCAATAGTCCGTAAACTGACTAAGCATTTGACTGGGTAGGTGATGTGTATTTGTGCACCATTGGTATGATTCCACTTGCCTCGTTCTAATTTCTTGTTGAATGGAATTTTTTATTGGCTCATGGGTTTTTGTAGTGGTCCAATGAGGGAGGGCCACATGTGCCAATCGGTGGCTGCCACGTGACCTCCTCCTGACTGTGTAAAATGGAAAAAGCAGGCCTCCACAGGATTCAAAAGAATGACCAACCACCTAGCATCAAAGCCCTCCACTGATCTTCCTAAATTGGTTCTTAATAACCATAGTGCTCAATGCTTATATAAAGTTTTGTTGCATTTTTTTTGGGGGTCGGGATCAGGGTTAACCCCTAGCCCCTGGTCCACCCAAACACGCAACATGGCGGGTAGAAAGGGCAAAGGGTTGACCCCGACCCAAACATATATTAAGAAAAATTTCAAACCATATCATACGGCCCCAACACCATTTATTTACACAATTGTTAATTTCTAGCTTTATTTCATAACACATATATATATCACAACCCAAAACCATATCAAAGCTTCGGTGGGATGGTTTAATGTCGGCAGTCAACACCAACCAGATGACATGTAAATGAATAGGGTCATATGGTTTAAGTTTTATGTTATGGTATTACCACTAGAATCTAACCTAAGTTTCAGAACATAACAAACACCTGACAGTTAATGTTATGGCAGAAACTTCACATGAAAATGGTTTTGGGTCACAGTTATGTGGGTGCAGTCACATTTATATACTAACCAACGGTTCTGGAATTACGTCATATGCGATGGTTTAAATGGTGGTTAAATTTTATGCTAATGGGGAGCAGAACCTGCATTGGGCAGGGTTTCGACACCCAACCCACAATGGAAACCTCCGGTGTGAACACGACTTCGACCATGGTTGGAAATGTGGGCATGGTTAAAAGTTTTGGGTGGACCATTTTAAACGTAACCACAATGGGTTTTAACCCAACCACACCAACAAAATATGGTTCACAGGTAGTCAAGAAGATTGATGAGTTTTTCAATCAACCAGATCCAATAGATAGAAATGTGCCATGTGGCGCCTTTTTATGTGGTTCATGGGCGATGTTGGCCCTCATTTTTTATCTCTTTTTGTTTATGAAAATACACTTTATTTACCATGCTATCCATCCAAACACCATCATATTCACCCTATTTTTCCCAATAAATGCATATACAGGTATTTAAATTAATTTTTTCAATTCTCATAAGTTTTTATAAAAATTGAATTTTAAGTGCAATTTTGTACCGGATCAGAAATTCCCGTAATGGCCTCATGGTTGTCATATTTGCAAGACACTCGGGTTCGAGCTGGATAAATTTATAGAAATATTGGGAAATAATATTAAATTTACACCCATTGGTTCAGTGAAACCGAGCTTAAATAGGCCCTGTCGAAGGCTTTCAAACAATACCTATTTTTATGGAGATCCCTAGGAAATAGGTCAAATTTCTTATTTTATGGGATTTTCCAGATTTTGATGGATTATATGGATGAGATCAAACTTATTAGAAAGGATAAGGATATCCATTTCTATATGAGACATTTTAGATGAGTTTGTTCCATATTTTATCTATTTAAGCCTAAGACTTTGAAGGCATTCATATGTAGAAATTGTGTAGCTTAACTTTGATATTTTTGAGACTTTGGAGAGTTAATTGAAAGAACTGTTCTATTTCATTTTATGCTATTATATGGTGAATTATTGACTGAATTTTTGGTATCTAAAATCACTTTTAGTGTGTAAGGCAAGGGTGGAGGCCCCCCACACTGAGCTAAGTGCACTTTCTAGTTATTTTTAGTTGCAGTTTCTGAACTAGTTTGTTTTATGCTTAATTTTTTAATTAGATATATGCTGATGTTTTATGAGTTTTGATGAATATAATGCTAATTCATATTCTTCATATGAAAGGACAATCCACTGTTTAAGTTAAACATTCTTTCTATCTGATTAAGAGCTAGAGCTAGAATTCATCTTTTCCTGCTTTTTAATGATTTTCTGAAGTTCTTATTTTCTAACAATATTATTATTGATGAATGAATCTGTAATGAAGGAAAACCAAGATCTCTTTAGTTAAGGGCCTCTTCAGTTATTGTTTCATGCATCTTGATCTATTGCTCATTAGTGGTTTTGGTTTCTAATTCATGAAGTAATTTTGTAATAGAAGGACAAACAAGTCTCCTAAGTTAGGAGATTCTTCTGTCGCTGATTACATAATTGAATTTATAAACTATTTTTTTAGATTTATATTTGTAATATGCATTTCCTTAATTATTAATAAATAATCTTCGAACTTGATCATAACTGAAACCCATATATCTTGGAGATGCTTCTAAGCCCTACAAGCTCGGATTGATAATAAATACTTGTGTTTATTTACCCAATAAACAACCCAAAATTTTGGCGTTGTTTCTGGGGAAGCATATTTCGAAGTGATCAATTAGAAGATTAAAAAAATATAAAACATCAAAAACAACAAAAACATAGTTTTTCTTTTAAGTTATGTTTCTATATGCCTAGAGATAGAGATCAGAAGGGTAGATTCGTGAAACAAAACCCCCCAACAACTCATCCATCCACAAGACTAACAACACCAGTTGCTGGAAGACCTACTATATAAGAGTTATAGGAAAAACAAAGATCAGGACAAATATTAACTCTAGTTGAAAGATAGATCTTGTTAGCCTTGGAGGTAAAAAGAAAACAATCACCAAAAGAACCTCCTTCCATAGGGAAACAAAAAGATACAAGAAAACTAGTTGTTGAACAACTAGAGAAACTTTTCCTTCAACAAATCGAAGTGGTTGAAGAAACACCAAATCAACCTCATATTGAAAAAATACATATCTCTGAACAAGAAATGACTGACGAAGGAGAAGGTTCAAATAGGAAAATTGCGACCCCTGAACAAAGAATTGAATATGAGAGACAACAAAGGGAATGGAAAAGGAAAAGAGAGGAAGAAAGGAGATTGGAATTAGAAAGAAAGGCAGAGGAAGACAGAAGAACATAAGCACATAGAAGGATAGAAGAAGAAGCAAGAAGAGAAAATCAAAATGGAAGAATACATGATAATGATCAAGAAAATAACAATTATTAGGAAACTACTTTTGGCTTTCCAATATTAGATGTAAGAGAAATATTAGGAGAATAAGTGAAAATGAAAAACATTCCACCTTTTGTACTGCCTAAATTTTATGGAATGTCAACAAAATATCCTGATGCATTCATGTTTGAGTTTGATATCTTATGTAGAACTTATGGATATATAGATGATACACACAAGATTTGACTCTTTCCTTCTACTCTAAAAGCAACATCATTAAAATGGTTTATGGGTTTATGAGAACATACAATAGCTTCTTGGGATGATATGAAGAATTTTTTTCTTAAAAAGTATCAAGCTTATTACAGGGCTAGAGACTCAAAAGAAGACATTTTTAGAATGACACAACAAGAAGATGAAAGTTTGGAGGAATATTTGGAAATATTTCTTTACAATTTTCAGAAATCCAAACAACATTCTCTAAATCCTGATACTATTTGTACAATATTTCTTAAGGGTATCAGATATGAATATTTATATATCCTTAATGTGATGGGAAAAGGAGATATCTCCAATTTACCATTTGAAGAAGTTGTTGAACTTTGTCAGAAATACTCTAGGGGAAGAGAAAAGAGTGGAAAGGAGATATTACATCAAGAGCTTCCAAATCTGTAGCAAGTGCAGTAACAAGAGCAAAGATAGCAATTTTACTAGAAAATTTCAAAACAGATCTCTTAAGCATTTTGGGAACACAAGTAGATGCCTTAAAAGCCAAGAAGAAGAAGGAAGAACAAGATCAAATCTTAGAAATATTTTTTCCAAAGTGTAGGCAAAAACATCCACTCAAGGAATGTCCTTTGCAAGGTATACAAGTGTGTGGAATTTGCACATAAAATCATGCAACATAAAACTACTATCCTAAATTAAAAGAGTTGCAAGTGGAAGAAGTGAAAGGGGTAGATTCTCTCTACTATATGGCACCAAGGAGACCTTGGCAACCAAGGATGCCTCAATAGTTCCCTCAAAAAAACCCCCAGAATTTTCAATATCCTCAAAATTCATGGAACACTCCAATGCCATGGCAGGCTTGGCCTCCACAAAAATATAAAAACCAACCTGCACAAGGTTGAAGGGGATATGGTTATGGAAACCAACCTCCTCAGCATATGTGCCCTCAACAGTATCAATATCAAAAACCATACCCTCCCCAACCATTTACTCAATACCAATAATTCCAGCAACATCAACCAATTCCATTTCCACCCCAAAATCAACCAATGTTAACTCAACCTCAGCAGATTTAGCTACCTACTAACCAACCACCTCCTAGACTAACACAATTTGCAGCTCAACCAGTAGGTAATCCAAGAAACAAAGTGGATAGACAAGCATACAATGTGGAAGAGGCAACATATTATCCTACCTATTTTATTCTTCCCATACAAGATGTCCACTTAAGGTCCAGGAAGGTGTTACATAAATATTCTCCTCCAATAATAGAAGAAAAAACTAATCAGGGAGAACAAAGTCAAAAATCTCAACCAAAACAACAAATTCAGAAGGGTAAATCTATTATGACTCAGACTCCACCATATCCAAAGAGGTTAGTACAACATAAAATCCCAATATCTCTTCCTGAATTTGATATTCTGGATGAATTGAAGAACACATATGTCAAAATTCCTTTGTTACAGACAATTAAAGATATCACGATAGATGCAAAGACAATAAAGAAATTATGCATCAAGAAATCTGGCAGAAGAAAAAGAGATCCAACTACAATCCAGGTAATTGGAAGTTTAGCTAGTCTCATGTCTACAAATACAACCTCTAAAAAATATGTTGATCTATGGATTCCAATGGTTACCATTTCGATCAACAAATTTTCAGTGCCAAACACTTTAATAGACTTCGGAGCAGCTATAAATGTTATGACTACAGAGACTATGAAACATTTGAACCTGAACAACATTAGACCTAATACTACAGTCTTAGAACTTGCAGATAGATCTAAATTTGTACCAAAAGGTATATTGGAAGATATCATTGTCTCACTGGATTCATGGGAGTATCCTGTAAAATTCTTGATTTTGTAGCCAAAAACAAATTTAGGAGGGCATCCATTAATTTTAGTCAGACCATGGTTAGCCACTGCAAATGCTTACATTGGATGTAGGTCATGAAGTACGATTATTGCACATGGAGATGAAAGAAAACATGTTACATTGTATCCTCCCACTCAATCTCCTTCTTTATTATCATGGCTTGATGGAGAAGAACAAAAAGAACCTCATTATGTTCTTAGTATTAATCAAGTCTATAATTTTAGAGAGGAGGAAGAAAATGAGGACTTATTAGATCATTTCATCTCATAATCAAACATTTCAGAGTAGCTTAGAATAACATAATATGAAGCTGCAAGTCACCTTTTAAATCAGTGTTTTCAGGAAACCTGTACTATACAATCACTGCAAAATACATTTGAAAGTATTTTCCTGTTAACTCAATTACCAATTCAAAGAGAAAAATCATTGAGATCAGTCCTGGGAGAAATTTGAATATCGGTAATAGCTTACAATCATCACAAGAGCAAGAGGTAATAGCACTGTTACAGAAATACTTAAAATATTTTTCCTGGGATTACACAGACATGCATGGGATTCATCCAAAGACATGTATCCATCACATTTACACTAATGATCAAATTAAACCTATAAAGAAACCACAAAGAAGGATGAATCCTATGATGAAGGAAATAGTGAAAGAAGAATTGCAGAAACTATTACAAGTCGGATTTATCTATCCTATTTCTGATAGTCAATGCGTTTCTCCCTTAGTTGTGGTAACTAAGAAAAATGGAAAGGGGAGAATTTGTGTAGATTACAAAGAGCTTAATAAGGCTACATTAAAAGATCATGTTCCTTTACCATTTATTGATCAAGTTCTAGATTCATTAGCTAGGAAGAAGTTATTTTCATTTCTTGATGGATTTAGTGGGTACAATCAGATAAAGATAACATTGGAAGACCAAGATAAGACAACATTTACATGCCCATGGGGAACATATGCACACAATGTCTTACCCTTTGGTTTATGTAATGCACCTACTACTTTTTAGATAAAATTCCTTGCAATCTTTGTTGATTTGATCCATGAGTGTGTAGAGGTTTACATGGATGATTTCACTGTGTATGGTGGAACATTTGATGATTGTTTACAAAATCTTGAAAATGTTTTGAAAAGATGTATAGAGACAAATATATCACTCAGTAATGAAAAATTATTTATGATGTTAACTAAGGGAATAGTGTTGGGACACCATATTTCTTCTTCAGGAATTAAGGTGGACCCAACAAAAATTCAAGTCATTGTGAATTTAATACCACCCATAACACAAAAATAAGTAAGACGTTTCTTAAGTTATGAAGGCTACTATAGGATATTTATTGAAAATTTCAATAAAATAGCTTTTCCATTATTCAAGTTACTTGCGAAAGATGTGGAATTCCAATGGACAAATAACTGCCAAAATGCATTCAAAAAATTAAAAGAAAAATTGTCAATTGAACCCATTCTTCGGGGACCTAATTGGTATTTTCCATCTCATATATAAAATGATGCATCTGACACTGTTATGGGAGCATCACTTGGAAAAAAAGAGAATCAGTTTAATTATGCCATATATTTCATAAGAAAAAACTTAACATCGATAGAATTGAAATATACTGTTACAGAGAGATAAATGTTAGTTGTAGTACATGCATTTAATAAATTTAGACATTACATAACAGGTTATAAAGTATTCATCCACACGGACTATTCAGCCATAAAATATTTAATGAAAAAATAAATTATAAATGACAAAATAACTAGATGGTTGTTATTGATGCAAGAATTTAATATCATTGTACAAGATTGATCAGGTAAGGATAATCAAGTTGTAGACTTTCTATCAAGACAACATTCACCTGGTGATCCAAATCTAGTTTCAGAAAATTTTCCAGATGAAAATATATTTTCTATAAATGTCAAAACTCCATGGTTTTCAGATATAGCCAACTATATCATCTAGCATCCTACCATCTCATTACACAAATAAAAAGAAAATAAATATAATTAGAGAAAGTGCTAGATTAGTTGGGTCAATGGTGACCTCTTTTATATTGGTTCTGATCTAATAATAAGAAAACGTGTTAGAGAATATGAGATTATTGATATTTTGAAAGAATGTCATGAAGATCCATGTGGTGGTCATTTTTCATACAAGCAGATGACACACAAAGAGCTGAAACTTGGCTACTACTAGCCGACCATCTTTAAGGACTCCAAGGCCTATGTGAAGAGATGTGACGACTTCCAAATTGGAAGACAAGTGGAATAAGATGAAATTCCATTAACGCCACAAGTACTGATTGAACCATTTGAGCAGGGGCTCTAAACTTTTTTTGACCGATCAACCCTCCATAAAGGGATTAAGTACATTCTGGTATGTTCAAATTATGTATCTAAGTGGGTGGAGGCAAAGGAAGTAGCATGGGAAACAGAAGATACAGTTGTATCTTTTCTATTTTAAGAGATATTTGTAATATATGGAGTTATGTGATAGATTGTGACTGACCAAGGCACACAGTTCACATCAAATCTTGTTCGAGATATTACGGAGAAGTACAAGATTAAACATATAAAATCAACTTCGTACCATCCTCAAGAAAACAGACAAGTGGAATCAACAAACAGAGTCCTAGATAATATCATGACAAAGACTATACAAATGAATAGAAATGACTGGTTAGATAAATTGAGAGATGCACTATGGGCATATATGATAACATGGAAAAACACAACTGGGTTCAGCCCATATTAGTTGGTGTATGGAAAAGAATTCCTATTAGCCATAGAATTTCAAACACATACATTCAAGTTAGCAGCAAAGTTGGGGATGGAATTATCTGAGGCACAACAACAAATAGTCATGGAATTAAATCAACTGGATGAGATACGACAATAAGCAGTAGAGCACACACTCTTGTGCAATAACAAATAATTAAATGGCATGATCGATTCATCAAGAATAAAGTGCTTCAAAAAGGAGACTAGGCACTATTGTTCGACTCCAAGTTTAAAGATTTCAAAGCAAAGTTTACAACTCATTGGCTTGGGCAAAATGAGATCGAAGAAATATTTAACAATGGAGCTGTAAAGATAAAAAAAAATGATGAAGCAACTATTTCATTTGTCGTTAATGGACATAGGCTTAAAGTTTACAATAAGCCTATAAATAAAGAAGACTTTATTAAAAGAATTTCCACAAATACTGATCTAGAACTAATGGGACAACATAGCAATATGCCTTCCATAAATCCAGTAGAAGAATAAAAAATAAAAAATAATAAAGAATAATAATAAAAAAATAAAATAAAAAAATAAATAAAAGAGTTTGGTTGTAAAAATCCAGGAAACTAGCACAATACAAACTCGAATTCATATATCGGAAAACCAACTTGTTTGGCCAATATGAATTTTGTTTTTGTTTTGATTTTACTTCAGTATGATTTTTGTAGATATACCCTCCAAGACATGCAAGACTTGAGGACAAGTCTTAACATCAGCAAGGGGGAAGTGTGTAATAAAACTATGTAAATAGTTTGAGAAGCTGAATTGAAGGAATCTAAATTATAAGTACAAAGGGACCTGATACAACATTGAACATACTATGCAGAAGGGACCTGATACATCATTGAAAATATTGAGTAGAAGGGATCTAATACACCATTGAACATATGTAGAAGGGACCTGAGATATCATTGAGAATATTATCCAGAAGGAACATGTATCATATGATAGAAGAAACTTCAAGCATTGTTGAAAATTATGTCAGAAGGGACTTGAAATACATTACTAAAGAACATGACAGAAGGGACCAGAAATGTCAAAATTAAACATGCAGAAGGGACCTGAACAACATCATTCTGAATAAATAATCAGATGCAAAGAAGAAATAAGTCTCTACATTTCTACAGATTATGGAAGAGCCATCATTATAAAAAATACAATGTCGACCATCATTTGACCAAAGGACATCATGGACATCAAACGATTCTTGGGAATACAAGTACAGAAAGTGAATTTTTCTCTTAAAATTTCAATTAAGAAAAAAAATCTAGAGATTGTTAAAAGCTAATTTACACTAGATAATTTGGCGGAAATTCCGACGGCCAATTCGTCGCTATTCCGACACATAGTCGTCGCAAGAGCGACAGTTCGGGGGCGGACAAACCGTGGTTTGTCATGCCGTCGCCGTTCCGACGCACGTAAAAAGTGTCGCACTATCGACACTTCTTCCGTCGTTCCGAACAAGCGTCACTCTTCCGACGTCTCACAAACCGTCGCGCCTCCGACGTTTGTAAACTGTCGCACTTCCGATGAAATGTGGTTCGACATTTGGAACGTCGCTCTTCCGACGCTTGTAAACCGTCGCAATTCCGACCCAACGTGGTCTGACGTTTTGGACGTCACTCTTCCGACGCTTGTAAACCGTCGCAATCCCGACTAAACGTGGTCCGGACAAGCGAGCGTCGCTTCTTCCGACGCTAGAATCCGTCGCACTCACTAAATGTGGTCCGCCGCTCACGTTTGGACGCTGGGCTCGACGTCCGGAAGATGTCGACTCGACGACATGTGGCCCGACGTTTTGAACATCGCTCTTCCGACGTTTACATCGTCTCTTCCGACGTTTCTGAGTTGTCACAATTCCAACGTCTACAAGGCGTCGGTATACCGACGGCGGGTTCAATTTTAAAAAAAAAATGAAAATTTAAAAGACGAGAAACGTTGTTTTGAATATATTATATGAAGTAAAACAGTCCATGAAAGTAAAATAGCAGTATGTAGAATAGTAAAGCAACAGATAGAGTACCGACGTCCATTGTTCCAAATACAAATTAAAGTACCCAAAACCCTACAACAATGAAGTAAAACAGTCCATGAAAGTGAAATAGCAGTATGTAGAATAGTAAAGCAACAGATAGAGTACCGACGTCCATTGTTCCAAATATAAATTAAAGTACCCAAAACCCTACAACAGTGAAGTAAAACAGTCCATGAAAGTGAAATAGCAGTATGTAGAATAGTAAATCAACAGATAGAGTACCGACGTCCATTGTTCCAAATACAAATTAAAGTACCCAAAACCCTACAACAGTGAAGTAAAACAGTCCATGAAAGTGAAATAGTAGTATGTAGAATAGTAAAGCAACAGATAGAGTACCGACGTCCATTGTTCCAAATACAAATTAAAGTACCCAAAACCCTACAACAGTGAAGTAAAACAGTCCATGAAAGTGAAATAGCAGTATGTAGAATAGTAAAGCAACAAATAGAGTACCGACGTCCATTGTTCCAAATACAAATTAAAGTACCCAAAACCCTACAACAGTGAAGTAAAACAGTCCATGAAAGTGAAATAGCAGTATGTAGAATAGTAAAGCAACAGATAGAGTACCGACGTCCATTGTTCCAAATACAAATTAAAGTACCCAAAACCCCGCAACAGAGAAAAACGCTAATCATAATCATGTGAGGAGTGTGATATGTCCAAAATATAAAAAGACCATCAGACCATATCAATAAACCAGCAACATAGACCAGCATCGCTAGTTTTGAAGGCAGAGTGATAAACATTAATCATTTTTTTTTTCACAAGAGAAAAACGTTGTTTTGAATATATTATATGAAGTAAAACAGTCCATGAAGTCATTACATTTTCACATCTGAAGATTGGAACCCAAATATCCATCCAGAAAAGTGGAAGTCCCACCCCAGACAGTGATAGAAAATACCCCATGTCACATACAGGGACTTGATATAAAACCCAGTAACGGTCCACATGGAGATTATCGACAATCTGAGAAAGCATCCAAATATGCTCGAGGCATCTATAAGAAAGTGAAATAGCAGTATGTAGAATAGTAAAGCAACAGATAGAGTACCGACGTCCATTGTTCCAAATACAAATTAAAGTACCCAAAATCCTGCAACAGAGAAAAACGCTAATCATGTGAGGAGTGTTATATGTCCAAAATATAAAAAGACCATCATACCATATCAATAAACCAGCAACATAGACCAGCATCGCTAGTTTTGAAGGCAGAGTGATAAACAT